>NCSJ02000160.1:0-94694 GCA_002812745.2 Scytalidium lignicola
ACTAAACCTCCCTAGCTACCCCTCCCCACACACCATCGTTTCATCATCAGCTAAACTATGCTGCTGCTCTGTCGTTCAATGCCTCATCTCATAATTTTTCGTTTGATGTCTTATCTCTTCCCAGAACTTTCATTCGAAATTTTTTTGGTGTGTCGTCCTCCTTCCGATTTTCCGACCATTAGATTAGAGAGTATTGTCTTTTGAAGAAATCCATTAGCTGTTTTCTTTCTCTTTTTATATATGATATGTGTCTGTGTCTGTGCAATGCGCGCGCGTATGAGTGTGTATATGCATGTTATTTGCTCTCCCTTATAATTCCGTTTTTATGAAAATGAGTCTTGCTCCGAATCCCATTTGAAGAAAAACAATACCACCCCAATAAAGAAAAACCTAACCCGCCCCCCGCCAGTTTCCAAGTTCCCGAGGTTTAGGAGATATACAGGTTTCGAACTGGTAATATTGGTCTTTTCAATGCTCGGCCATTGGTATATCACCGCTGAAACTACTCGTCATGCTCTCGTCGGTTCCTTTGGGAGGAAGTAAGCCATTCTTTATACCGGTGTGCTCAAGGATCTTGATATCGGTCCAGAGCGCCGACGAGGGCTGCGCGACTTGTCTCAGGAAGCGGATGGTCTTGCGGAGGAGTGAGGCTAGGAGTTTGGGGTCGATGAAGTCCTTTAGAATGGGATCGCAGTAAACGGCTTGGAGGGTCAACATGTTACCCCATTGTCTAAACAGGATTGGTCAGTTACAACGACTCTTAAAATGTACAAGGAATCAATAAATTAATAGAAAAACATACGCATGCGCGGTTCCCCAAACATTCGTCACAATTAATCTCTTATCCTGTGCCAGGCCATGGAAAGCAGTCGTACTCCTGATGAGCGCCTGAATGCAATTCTTCGCGTACTCCAGCACCTGGGCTGGGATCTCGTCAGCCGAAATCTTCGGCACTACAATGCCGTGCTTGAAATCGCTTGACATCTGCCGTTGCTGTGGAGCTGATGTCTTGGCGGCTGAGTGCTCCAGGATTTTCAATAGGAAATTCCGGTAGGTAATGACTTGAGCTCCGTAGTACTTGGCTCTCAGTCGGGCTCCGAGGATCTCATCCGCTGGCGGTTCGTCTTCGTTCCAGCCCATGTTGGGTGCATACACGTTCATGCTCTTCAAGCTCTCCTCGACTGCTTGGATTGTGGGGAAGTGTGTTCTGTTGTTGCCAGAAAATACTAACGGAAATTGTGAACCTAAGTATATATATTGTTAGCCTTTCGTCTTAAAATATGGTATCGAACATTAAAAATACCATCATCCGGCTTATAGAACATATTGTGCAGCTGATTAAGGTGCTTTCTCAAGAAGAGCTGTGCGGCATAGCTTTCTAAAACACGCGGGTGGATCTGGTCAATGTTCGCTGCGGCTTGTAGGTTCGGACCAGGCATGTCATCTTCGAAAGTAAGGATACCAGAATGAGGGCATGGCAGTTCAGCCACGATATCGCTGGTAATCGTTAGTAAAAAGAGAAGTAAACACACAACACCCATAGGAACTATACACACCTCTCCAGCTGTAAACATGTCCAAAATGCGAAAATTAACGGGTTATCCTTAACAGGAACTGCATGCATAGACTGCTTCAGCCGTCGAAATCTCTCGAGCTTCGGTCGTAAAATGACCTGCAGACTACGGCACGCCTGATGAATATAGGCATGACTCTCCAACACTCTCGCAAGTTGACCATGATACAAACCAGCTAGAATATTGACATGCACGTGCTGCAGGCTATTGCCTCCAATTTGGTTACCAATGATATCCGTAGCTAAGGCAAAATATGCCAAACCAGGAATGACATCCAAATTCTTCAGCTTCGAGGAATTTCTCGGCGGGTAACCGGAAATTCCTTCCATGGGCGTCCGCGCATAAGGCTCCACGGAACTAGGTCGACTACGTACATGTAGCCTGTCACCTTCTTGGGGAGAAGGAAGGCCCGAAGATGTTGTGGAGAGGATGGGAGAGCTTTGCAGCGATGAAGAGACGTGGCCATTCCTCGCGTGTGGAGAGTTAAATGCATCGTGATCCCTATCCGGAACGACGTCCGGGATTCTCGAGGTATGTCGACAGATCTTACCTAGTGCTAAAATCAATAACACCAGCGCTGTACTGATGGATCGGAACGGATGGCCAGGCTTATACTCCGACGTTTTGATCCCTCCTTCAAACTGTTCTCCCAGTCCTGGAGACCTCTTTCGCTTCTGCCCTGGGCTGTCTGGATTGCTTGCAAACAATGCCGACACGCTCTTATGCTTCGGCTGCGACTCAGGAATCGATTTCAAGAAGCTTTCCACCAACGCATCAACACGTCGGGGTATGAGGATGGGGTGCATAATATTCATGTTCTCCATGTAACTCTTGACCAAATCCAACACCGTTTCTCGGTCGAGAGGGGGCATTCCATCTTGACTGATTCCACCACGTCGAACTTCAATCACGTTTCCGGAACCTGGAGGAGTCAAGCCGCCTAACTGTCCCCATTCCTCGCCTGCTGGAGACGAAACTTCCGAATGGCTATCACTAGGAGTGGTATCAGATCCATGATCAGTCAAAGGGTCCTTATCATAGCCTTGAGCCAAATCTAACCCTTCGCCTTTGCCAAAGAGCCTGATTAACCCACGTCTCTCCTCCTGTATCATGGGATACTTTTCGTTTTTAATCCTCTCGCTTTTGATGATATCCTTGGCCATCTCGGCAATTGGCGAAACGAGCAACAATCGTGCCGCTCCTGTTGTGTGGTTCACCGGGATTGAAGGCTGCCCTGGAGGTATCGGATCTCCACCATCTTCCTCATCTTCCGTCTCTTCTTCGGGTTCCGTCCTCTCTAGCAACCGCTGTGGTTGTTGCTGTTGTGGTACTGCCGAAGTTGAATATGGTGATGCGCTCGCAATAGGTATCTGCGATTCGGAACTAACTGAGGGTCTTTGATAGTCTGGAACACGCATCTGAGGCGCCACCATCTCTTCTGGAGAGTCCTCCTGAGGCTCTTCTTTCAGGGCTGCTTCCGCTTGGGGGACACTTGCTATCAAAGCTTTCTCTACTCTACTGATTTTGCTATACAGGGTACCCATAGTCTTCTCTATGCGCATTAAACCCTCTAAGATATCACTAGTTGTCTTATCTTGCCTATAAATAAACAACAATCACAACACATCGTTAGTATTTGTGTATTTCTAAGGCAAAATCATACGGTAGTGGGGGCAATTTTTTTTTTTCCAAAATAAAAAAAAAAACTTCTTTTTCTTTCTTTTCAACTTGGAGGGGTAGAGAAAGCGAGAAAGAAAGAAAGAACGAAAGCACTTACTGTTTCGGAGGCGGATCTCGATACACACAGTTCGTATTCTTCTCCTTACAGCTACTACACGGCCTCTGTTCGTCACATTTCGCCTTCAGTGTCCGACAGCTGTCGCATGCCTGAGCAGCTCTTGTAGGTTTCCTCTTAGGCGGGGCAATCGTAGGTGAATATGTCTGCCCTTGGTAGACCTGATCCCGCATGGGGGTAGGTACCGGCGCGCCGTACATAGCATGTTCGTAGGGCTGTGTCGTCGCCATCGGACTCGGAGGAGGGAATGAAGGACCGCGATATGGTACACCGGCGGTGCCTACCGGCTGGGGAGGAGGATTGTCGTATCTGGGAGGAAAGTATTGTCTGGTGTGGTCATCGGCGGGGTGCGGTGTGTGGACGGTGTGATCAGGGCCATTGCCCGTCGAGCGTGGTCTCTGGTGCTGTGGTTGAGGCTCATCCGACGGATCTCTCTTCACGATTGGATCTCTCGCACCCGTATATGAAGATATCGGCGGTGGAGGTGCATGCGCATGGTAGGTATGTGGTGTACCTGCATGAGGCGGCTGCGGCGGTGGATTGTGGTGATAGTCGACCTCCCGTCGAAGGCCGTCGTGGTGATGCGGTGACGGACGATGGTCTGGTCGAGTGAAGGGAGTGGTGTCCTGGTATGGCGCCGCTGGGTTCTGAGCAGAAGGATGCGGAGGAGGAGGAAGCTCTCTATGTGAATTTGACCACGACCCCGAGATCCTAGGCCGCTTCTGATCGGGTCCCATGTCCATCATGTTGAATTGAGGCGAACGAAGGTTGTCTTATTAAGAAGCTACGTCTGACGATTCCATGGGATGGTGGGCTCTCTTTTTCGACAGTAGCTACGGCTAGGGCTTTTCGGACACCACGGGGGAGGACGGAAGCTAACGAAGGGGAAGTGAGATATGCGTCAAAGGCCAGCTGGGAGTCAGGATCATCGAGGCATTGGGCAGAGACGACCAAACGGGTATGCGCCAGACGTAATAGAAGCTCTGGCCGTGTTGGGTACGGATGGGGGGTTTCGGGAAGTATGATGCGATCGAAGGACGTGGTATGAGGGAAAAGGAAGGGCAGAAGAAGTAACGGGGACCTGTTAAGGGACTGTAGAGAGATCAGCAATTGTTGTCGGAGAGCAAGGACGAGGAGGGCAGGGCGTTGCTGCTTCTAGGGTGCTCGTGTATAAGGTAAGCAAGCAAGAGATGCTGCAAGTGTGTATGTGAGAGAGACGTGTGTGTGTGAGAGAGTAGTATAGCGAGCTTGTGTGTGGCGCGAAAGCAGCGGGCCGGGCTTCTCTTCCTTTCCTGAAGGAATAATGCCCAACTAGACTGCTTCCTTGCCAAAGGGTTGCCAAATCCAGCACCGTACCTTTCGAAACTAGCTCGCTCTTTTTCNTTTTTTTCCCTTCTGTTGTTGCTTTCCTGTTCGCGCAAGGAATCCAAATCCCGCCCTGGGCACAAAAAAACCGGAGCTTCGAAGCGGTCCAAGCCCCCAAATTCACTAAGAGACCGGATTTGTTCTGGAAAAAAAAAAAATAAAAAGGGCGCCGCCGGAGGAAGCAAATGCGACGCAATTTCAGCTGCGATCGACTTTCGGCACTCGCAGGAGGCAAAAAGGGAAGGCGTGCAGACAACGTGGTTTGCCTCTGGGGTAGGCACGGTAGAGCAGACGAGAGCAGACGAGAAGCTCGCTCCAGGTGCCCGATGTGGATAAGGCCAATCTCTGGAGCATGAAGCAGAAGGGCAGATCGAGGAGACGGTGAGACCGGGTCTTGGGGGTCTTGGGGGGGGGAAGGGGAAAGGAAGCTCTGTGGGTGGTGAGAGCTAAGATGCTAAAGATGCTCAGATGCTCAGATCGGTACCGCGTCCTGGGTCCTCGGCGCAAGTGTCCGGTGGCTGGCCAATCCGCTCGCACGGCGCAGGGCTTCTGTACTTTGGGAAGGAAGCTTGCAAGACCCGCGACAGACAGACCAGAGGGGCTTTTTTTTGGTGGCGGGTGTTTGGGATTGATGCGGCGGGCGCGGCGGAGGTTTTTTTTTTTATGTGGTGATTAGTGGTTGTTACTGTAGGTTGGCGCGGTGGTTTGAGGGGAGGGGGAGGAGATAACGTAGCGGGCCGGCAGTGAAGAGAGAGAGAAAGTGTTTGTCTCGAACGGTCAGGGTCCGTATAGCTTCAGAGGACCGACCCAAAGGCGGGACCGCCAGGGAAGCTAGGGGGTGTGTGGTCGGGAGAGGTGGCAGGGGCGTGCCGCTAGTAAATAATAATACGGTACAGGTAATTGCGGGAGACCCGCATTATGGGTGCAAAACAGGTCAGTGGCTCGGAGATCCTGTGCTGGTGCTGGTGCTGATGGATAATGTACAGTATAATGGATAATGGAGATAATACCAAGGCTGTAATAATAGCGCCTCTGGATTGTGGTGTGGATTCTCTTGTACAGTGCTGGACCTGGTCCTGAGTACCGTATCGGTACTGTGGTGATGACTGGATTACTGTACTGTACTGTACCGTCCTGATCGTCCAGCAGAGCGTGTGCCTGCGTGGGGACTCGCAAGTTACCTGTACGTACCGAGGAAGCTCCTTACGGTACCAGAGAGGGGCTACCTGACCACTAAGTTACAGCAACTGTACTGTACTGTACTGTACTGTACTTGGCAGTTCTGGACTCGGAGCTCTATTGTAACTGTGCGGAAATAAATGATCTTGTGTCGTTGTATCCGTCCTACATCCTGTACAGTACCGTACCGTGCCGATTCAGGTACCAGGTAGGTACTTCTAGTTGCAACCTGATGAACCTGCGATGCGCGATCTGAGCTCCATGGCAAATCGGAATGGGTTTGGCCGAAGGGAGGAGGATGATTGGGTGGCCCAGGAGCTGGAGCTTTTGGAGGTCGGAAAAAGGGCGTCACGGCAGTCCATCATCAAGCAAGCAAGCAACGCTATCGTCGACCAGGGGCCCGAACATTTTGGGGTAAGTCGCAACGGGGCGCAATGCTCTCTCTCTCTGCGAAGGGACATCATTTGTGGTTCTGTTTTCGCATTTCTCATTTCGCATTTCCTGGCTGCTTCTCTTTCTGGACGCTGGTCATACTGTAATCATCATCATCATACCAATATAATACCGCAGCTACAGTATTATACAAACCATCGCTATAGTTATATGATCATCATCGCTATTGCTTCGTGCATGATCACGGACGGAGGAAATGAGGCTGTCGCGCGATGATTCTGGGAGGGGGGAAGAATACCGCAATTGGATAGGCCCAAGTGCTTGTCAGGGAAGGAGGGAAAAGATGGCACAGCAAAGACCACAGCTCCTTCTGCTTTTCTTAGGCGAAAGTGGAGGGGGAAGGCGGGGCCAAGCAGGTCAACCAAGCAGGTCAACCCAGCAGCAAGCAAGAAAAGCTTGGGCTTGGGCAAGACGGGGGCCAGGGGCGATTCAGCGTGGAATGAGGCTGCCAGGCTGCCACACACGGCTGCTTCCATTCTTTCCTTCCCTTCCTTCTCGTGCCTCTGCCAGGTGACTTGCACAATCTCTCTTCCACCTCCTCTTCCACCCTTTTGACTTGACAGCTACTGTACCACGGTACTATAGTAAAAAGCCCTTCCCAGCCTCCTTCGGGTAATTCCTTGACCAAAGCGGACCAGAGCAAGTGCGCAGCCAGTCAACCATGCGGTCGAACGCCAGGATACCGCCATGGCCCCAAACTTGACGGGCCTTCGACGACCACGGACAACCCAAGGGTCCTCATCGATTTTTGCACAATACGGTCCTGTTCGCTTTCTGTACTGTACTTCGGTACTTTCGCTCATCTTCGCTCACCCATGAATCCATGAACCGAGCGACGGAGCTGGGGGGTGAAATGGACAGATGGGTTGATCCGTGATGGCAACAGAGCGGTGTTGTATTAGTGCGTGCGTGCGTGCGTGTGCGACGGTGTGGGTGTAGCAGTGAGGGAGGTAGTGGGGAGATCAGCGACTAAGGTGGGCCGCTCCGTTTCTGCCAATCCTGGTACAGGACTGATACGTACTGAATACGGTCCTCTCACAAGCAATCCAACCCAGAAGGAGAAAATACAGCATCGGTACTGTTAAGAGTTAAGAGTAGAGTAGTACTGTACTGTAGCATCGTCGCAACATCGTCGCAAGCAAGCAATCAAGGCAAGGCTCCTGTGAGGCAAGATGGAGATCGGAAAAGGCGACGGCACTGCCGATGCTCACGCCTCCTCCGATGGCTCGATCCTGGCGCTCCCAAGTGTTAGGTAACTACAGTACGATTTCGTACTTACGTACAGTAACTCTCGGCTTCAGCAGGTGGGACCTCGGTAAAAAATATACATACGGTACTTCTGTGTATATGATATGATTCAGGAGACTCCGGAAGATCCTGCCTGTATAAAAATGATATGGTAAGAGCTTTCTGATCTCTCGATGCAATCATTGAGTGCCGGTCGGTACTGTACAGTAATTGCTGCGGTATGCTGCTGCGGCACCGTACTGCACAAGAACGGTTCCGCAATGACTTGCTTGGGTATAGTGACCTGCGACGACGGCCTCGATGCGACACAGATACAGTACAGATGTCACGGAATCCCCAATGCTCTGATTGCGCACCGCACCGTGCAGAAGTGCAGAGAGCAACATTGCAGATTAACAGGAGTAGAGCTTGCAGATCGATCCGGGCGTTGACCACGCTCTCCATCGCTTCAACCTGTTTGCGGTGTAATTTGTTACAGTAATTAAGCAGTAAAGTTAGCAGATTCGAGTGAAGTCCCACACAGTTTCAAGCTATCGTCATAGTCGCCTCAGAAGCTCAAACAACCGATCCACGAGCAAGAAATTCGTAAAAGCGCGACCCATACAAGAACCACAAAATTCCATTAAAAAAAGGAAAATTATGACCAATTAATGATGTGCCACCGGGATATAAATTTAGGCAAGAACCCCCGTCATACATTATTCGAGTTCTGTAAGAATTAAATTCAGCGGGATAGGTCGACGGGTCATGCAAGGCCACAAGCAAAAAGCGACACGTCAAAAATGATCGAAGAGGCAGTGGACGGCGGCGTAGGGCGAGGCGTCTGTATGCGTGTCTGCCCGCTTTCCCTGGATGGGGTCAACGCCGCGAAGCTCAAGGGTTGCCCCATTCGCGCCCGGCAGTCCGCTGCTCACTCTGTCTTTGCCATTGGCCGCTGCGGATACCTACTTGCATTTTCCTATGGGCTCTGGGCTATGAGGCAATAATCCACCATGCCACCTGCTCATCACCACACAGGACAGTACAGTAATGAATCGAAATCCTCCAGGTGCCATACAGCGGTCGGTGTGCAGTGGTGGGACTGTACCTGTACGGTGGTCGTAGCGGTGGTGATGGTGATGGTGGTGCTGTAAGAAGAATGACTGGCAGCGCCGTCCAGAGGCATGCTTGGCCCCGTATCTTGTAAGCTAGTTGCTGCTCATGGTTGGTGGGCAGGCTTTAGGTTTTCTAGCTAACTTATGTCTGCCCAAAGCATATTTGCGGTGAAGAGGTCAGGAAAATGGTAGGAATGGAAAAAGAAAACCCCTTGGTGGCAATAAGGCAATGCGATTCTCGCTCTATGTACTGTACAGTCCTGAAGGCTGCTGCTGCTGCTGCGGTTGTGGTGCGCTGGGTTGGGATCATTTCGGCGTTCCAGAAGAGTTTGCTGTGCGTGGTGCAGTTGACTGCCCGCTCGCTCTTCTTCGCCCCGCAGACCCCCTGAGCAGACACACATACCCTCAGACATTCGAGCATCTCGATAAAGCTGCTGTGCGACCAGACAATGAACCCTCACAGTCGCCAAAGCCCGAAGAGTTCTGGAAAATCTCCACGACGGTCAATTTCGACGGGGCTGGGTCGGAGACACTCCAACTCCAGGCTTTTGACATGGGGTCACGGGGTTTGCGCTTGGGCCGTTGGCGCGCATCTCCGCGACTTCCAAACAAACCCCCTTGATTGCTACACCCCGTCCTCCGCCGTCGCCCTTTTTTTGCCCGCGCCCTCTTACCCTCCGTGCCCTACAGGACCATGCGCTTTGCGGTTGCAGGGCCTCTGGTCACATTTCGCAAAAGCCCAGACCGCCCCTTTCTCCCGACACCGAGGGCCTGGTACTTGTCATGCTGTAATTTACAACATGGGCCTGCTCCGTCCTGCCCTGTGCTTCACGCATATCGACCCTTTTTTTAATGTTGCCCTGTCACAAGGATTCGGTATGCCACTTTCTGGCTCTGCCACCTGACCCTTCATGGTAATCGAATTCCTTATAGGTAAAGGGCGGTGGGAAATGAGCTGCTTTACTATGCAATATTAAGACCGTCCTGGACGTGGATATCCGAGGATTGGGCATTGCTTTCAGGCCGTAATCTCGTAATCTGCGCCTTCTCCTTGGATCGGAGTATTCAGTAATTAATCTTTCGTGATCTCGCTCACAATGATGCCACTACTGATGCAGGCCAAGCTTTGATAGAACTGTGGTGTTACAAGTTCGGTACGAAGTACCGTCACACAAGTGCTGATTAATTGTGGTTGTTTTGTAACTACTGCTTAACAATTGGGGGCGCGGGCACGAAACTTTGGCTTCTTGGCTTTTTTCGAAGGAATGTTTTGACACAATGTTTCTGGCTTGCGCTCGACTACAGTAGTAGTTAGATTCGACACCGGTTACGTGGAGGGAGAATGAACGCTTACCCTTTGGAGGGGAGAGATTCTTCACATCGAAATGAAGGTCGTCCCCATGTGATCTGTTCGATCTGCAGTCATTGTCGGACGAACGCGACAGCGGCGAAGACATTTTGCAACGCACTGTTAAATTAAGTTATTTTCATCATCGAGGCTGATCAGCGAGGTTGGTTGAGGGGAGGCGAAACGCGGGTTTATCGTATCGTGCGTATTTCTTTCTTTGGCACGGCCCAATGGACAGCTCCGTTGCGGGAATAAGTTAAGTGCTTTTGTACCGTACGAGGTTGGTTTTCAACGCTTTGCCTCCAAAATGACCCACCAATCGATTGCGCGTGCCTGGCCCGATTTCGATACCCGAGTGTCTTACTTGTTCCCATTTGGCTTCAGGGCCGAGTTGTTTCGGTCGCCACTACCGGTCGATAATGTCAACTGGACGTTTAGGCAGACAGAGAAAGACGACGCAAGAGAATGACGATGAATACGTAGGTTTGTTTGGCTAGAGGAAGTTGTCGTGATGATTTCGGCAAGGGAGAACCGAGAAAAAGAGGAGCTACTCCACGGCTTTATCGCCTGGATTAGGAAAGCGGGGCCTTGCCAAAATAATAATAGCAAAAACAAAAAACAAAAACCGCTTCCTCCGGTTCCTGATCTACTTGCTTGCTGATGAATTACGGAGCTCTGGCAGCTCCAATAATGGGGCATATCAAACAAGAGAGGAGCATCAAGTTCAGGTTGGATGGATCTGCCCGCGACGATATGCTGCATTGCACTGCGCTGAATAATAACGCCATACCGCGGAAGAACCCCACATCTCGTCAGTTATACGGTACCGTAACTTTCAGATTAAGCAACCACTGCAGAAATTAGCAACAACACCAACAATAAACGCAAGCTTGTACCGCGGAAATTTATTAACAATCATCGCAGCATTTTTTTGGTTTCTGTACATGCACACCACACCCACCGCGCCACACACCGCCCGCACAATCATACCCTCCTGCTTCTCCCCCAGCCCTGGTGTTACAGTACAGTAATTCCTTGATAAGCCGTAAACAAAAATCCCCCCCAGTTTGTGCCCAGTTCGTGTCCACACCCTTTCGGCAAGATCGTCGCCTGCGCCTGTTGGGCAAAAGCCCCAGGGCACCCGTAAAAGGCAGAGCTTTGCGAGATCTGGCATAAATCGATCATTTTCCCGCTCCTCTGGTTGTGTGTGGGTGTTGCCGTCAGCCGCGCTGCCTCAGGGGGCCACAATACCACTATACAGACGTACTATATTACTTTTCTTTGCTTTTGTCGCCGTTGCTTGCTTTTTTCTTGGCCTTTTCTGGATCTCTTTAGAGTCCCAAGGCAAAGGAACGGAGGCGTCGCGTCTAGACGACGGGGCGAACCACGGGGAACCACAGGGGAACGGGTCTTACCTAGATCCGGGCGGGCGCTCAAAAAGCAGATCCGGAATCCTCGACTTTTGAACGTTCATCTTGATCCAAGGCTCGGTCATCTCGCGATCTTAGCCTCGTCCACCGTCATGTCTTTTCTTTGCTTTTTAAACCCCGCCTCCAAGTGATATCAAATCAATCAGTCATGGCCAATCATCACAAAAATAATAGAAATAATAATAAATAGCATCGTAGATCCCACCCATGTGGTAACATCTCCGTGCTCAGGTCTCGCTGGCAGATGCAGCTAGTTAGCGATTGACGAGCCATAATACCGATGATGCAGAAAGATGTGGGGATGGTGCGTTCTAGGGGACCACGGTACTGCGACATGTAGAGGATCAACTTCCTAACTTTGACTCTGCTCGCTAGTGGAGATGCAAGACATTTAAAACAGATTCAGATGTTTTACTTCTTGGCTGATCTCGAAAGCCATCCTGAAACTTCTGTAAAGATGCTAATGGGGCCTTTAATATCTACTTTGGGAAGGTGGTGAATCAGAAGTTTAGATAGGCTGTCAAATCAAAAACTAGTGTAACTAGTCTGAGGGGGAGGATGAATGTCTTATTACTGTACATTGATCTAGACTTGAGCAGCGTCGAGAAAATAGGTACTGTACAAAGTATGGGAATCCTTCCATCGGAACAGCTGATAGAAAACGGCGTGATTTGGCAGGAAAGCAGATCTATACCTGCATATAAAATTTTAATTGCCTCTGTGAAGATTGAACGATTTGCCAGAGAGATGCAGGTATTCGTAACCTCTGCTAAGTGGCGAGGCTGAGATATTTGGGAGGTTGAGAGCCTTGCGCGCTCATACTAAGCAAACTCGCCGCCTCAAGGCTGACACTCGCCTCGTCTAAATTCGCGCAGCGAGCCAGATCAAGCAAAGTGTGGGACTTTTTGCTTAAATTTTGGGAGCCTGTCATAACTGCAGATCGATCATAAAATTGAACACTAAAATGACATGTCGTGTGCATATATACGACGTCGAGGCTCGGTCGCGGCTAGTTAATTACATTTCGGACACTCCAAATGCCGGCGTGTCAAAATCTGATCGATCTGATAGAGTCAGAAGAGCTCAACTGACTCGACATAGCCTACTCAGCGTCCCACGCATCGGCATCGCCCCTTAACTTGATCACCTTGGCAGGCACCGTCATGTATGAATTAACTATACGTCAGTGGATGCCTTCTATTTGCCACATCAAGGGATGGATGCCGGATAATCTCCACTATCCTAGGAGAAATATTACTAGTTGTGAAGAGAGAGTTGGCCTGTTCTCCGGAGTTCCCTACTGGCTGAGTTACGGTAAGAAGGAGTAGGGAGTAGGGAGCAAGAAATATGCTGACAAAAAGTCTCTCCCACTGTCATCGTAAGTTTTAGCAACAGAATAACTGACTCGAGAGCAAATTGGGATCCAATCCCCAAATCGGGAGGTACAAGTACCCAAGTACCGCCGAAAACGCCTAAATTACCGAAAGAACCGCCACCATTTCCAATCATTGGAGGGATTACAAGTACGCTAGTCCCAGCTGGCTGGTCCTCCTCTATGCACAGATCGACGCCTAGTACCAGGTCCGGGCCTGTTTTGTGCATCTTGTGTGCGTCTGTAGCAAGTCATGTGTTTGCATAACTTTGTCATTTTTTCAGCTTTCATTGTCTGCTTCGTCTATTGAGGTTATTAAGACAATGGATGAGAGACGAGTTGAGCCAATTGATAATCTTGCCCTGCCTTGACCACAGCTGGCTAGGGACGTCACGATGCAAGACTGCGTTGAAATAGGAAGGTAGGAAGACATTGAGGGAAGAAGCATTGTCTGTTGTATTACCGCGTGTAATCTATCACCAGGTTGAGTGGTTGCCTCGAATAGTGTGAGTGCTATGTATTTCGCTCACAGCCCTCTGGAATGATGTATCATCTGGAATCTTTAGGGTCTTCGTCACGAGGCCTCACCATTTTCTGAGTTGGGCTTCAAGATAGTCATGTGAAAGCTCACTTCGCAGTATCTCAATCTATGAACTAATGTCGCACTCGGCGTGTTGGCGGGTGGTTGCAGCGGGTACAACCTTAGTTCAGCTCAACCAACAAGTCATTATCGCGAATTCCTCGCCGGTTTAAAGCGCCTAGTTCTATGACTCGATGTTGTGTAACGCATGTGACGTGACCGAATATGCAGGTGCGGCAATCAGCCTTACTACTCTTCACGATCGAGCGGTGACGGTTTTTCATAGAATCTGGAATTTGTTAACAAGAATTCGGATACTATACTTCGTAATGCGTAGTGTCTCGTATATGCAAGAACGACAGGTGTAGGAGGTGAACACGTATTTGTTCATCGTTGCTGAAAACTTGCTTCTAAGATAGCAGTTTGCGTTCCTTAAACACCGCTCCTATTTCTTCAACTAATGATGTTAAATTTTTAGAGGCATCCTTCGTGCGTTCCACGTATAACATCCCTTCGCATGCCGAGCTTAGTGTTGTATCGCTCAACTAGCGGTCTGCAGATAAGGCCAGAAAGTAGTAAATGCAAAACGCAAATACTATCGGTCTAGAAGAACTGAGCTTAGATAACATGTTCCTCGATCCCGGCCTCACCTTCAGCTTAACTGGTCATCGTTGAGAAGCCTTCGTCGTTTTGGTGCTTTCGTCTTTGCAGGACTCGACGTTGTGTCACTTGAAGGGTTCTCCTGACTGACAGTTCTTCTGCTTGATGAATGTTTTCTTGAAGGACCCTCAACCTCTTGACCTTCAGTAAATACTAGGTCTCCTGTCTCTCCCAACACTTCTTTACAAGCCTCCTCCATGAGAATCCCCAGTGCGATTAGTGCCGTTTCATCCAAACTTCTCCAGTCACCAACCCCATGACCAGGGCTGACCTGAGAGTAGAAATCAGAAGCATAGCAGTGTAACGCTTTCAAGAGATCAGAGTCTGGTAGGTTGAGATTTGGTGTACGCTCATTTGCAAAGTATATATCGTACTCGGCATATCTCGTAGGAGCTTTTTTGCTGCGGAATAATACAGCTTCTGGAGGTAAAGCGGTATGAGAGGATGATGCCGTATCTCGTGTTGAGGATGTGGTAATATGCTTTTGTATGAATCCTGCTACGGATATGCGACCTAATATATCGTCAGTGAAGATGATTCTTAGGTCACGAGGTGAATGAGGTAAACAATACCAGCAACAGCATCGTAAACCGTAGCATGTCGATAATTAGAAGTCTTCTCATCCTCTATCGACTCACGTCGACTTATTTCTGGAGACTTAAAGTCATCTTTAGTCCTATTTCTCGATGTCATACTGAGTTATGTTGAACAATTAAGGTTTGAGTTGGAGCCATGGCCGATAATTTTTGACCTTTACTCGCTTCTAACGTCATTGCTTGCTTTGCAGCCTTGCGACTGGAACATCGTTCAACTCCAGCCTCTTCTGAGTAAGACCAGCGCAACTGTACCACTAAAATACAGATGTATGAATCACTTACTACTTGACCGTTCGACGGGCACACTAAGTCCACGCGCCTTTGCTCGAATTCAAACTGCACAACGTGTATACACAATCCAACCGACGCCAAGCCTACGCTTCAATGGCGGCGAAAGAGAAGCACCTCCTCCCCATGACACGACGGGCTGGAGCGAGGAGTTACAAGCAGAAAATAAACCAAACGAGGTGAAAGTATGGGCGCATCAGTCTGGAGTGAATGCGCTAGCAATTGATAGATTCGAAGGGCGAACGTAAGTGTACCGACGACGATATACATCGGTCTGCGACTGTGCAACTGACAATCTCATAGCCTCATATCCGGCGGCGCAGATGCTTCGATACGGTTATGGAACTTGGATGAGTTTGGGA
Source organism: Scytalidium lignicola (assembly GCA_002812745.2). Taxonomy (NCBI): domain Eukaryota; kingdom Fungi; phylum Ascomycota; class Leotiomycetes; genus Scytalidium; species Scytalidium lignicola. Next base: position 15,345 of record NCSJ02000160.1, read on the forward strand.
AGACAAATACAACAACAGGAGAACACACATATGAGCCCGTTACGGTGGTGCCTAAGTACGTTCGCAATCACGACCCTATCCACAAGCTATTGGCCATCAACTAACCTCATTTTTTATATTAGGACCACCTCCTCCCACAAATTTGGCATCACTCATATATCATTCTATCCCTTCGACTCTCTTGCATTTCTCTCTAGCTCCTATGACCACACTCTAAAGCTCCATAGCACTGTCTCCCCCACAATTCCATCTGCCTCCTTTGATCTATCATACATCATCTACAACCATGCTCTCTCTCCAATTGCATCCCATCTCCTCGTAGCCTGTGCAACACAGCATCCAGCCGTACGACTCGTTGATTTGCGCTCCGGCTCCGCTACGCATTCACTAGCAGGACACACCGGTGCGGTATTAGCTGTAGAATGGAGCCCAACAGTCGAGCATATCCTCGCGAGCGGAGGTATTGACGGCACAGTTAGATTATGGGATGTACGAAAGAGTTCAGCCGCAGTAGGGGTGTTGGACATGGAAGATTCCACGGGAGTGGATGTAGCAGGTACGAGAAAAGTTCGGCCAGCTAACATGGATGCCACGAGAGGATCAGCAAAGGCACATACAGGAGCCGTGAATGGTATTTCTTGGACTGATGATGGCTACTGCTTAATTACAGCTGGCCACGACTCCAGGATCCGTGTCTGGGATGCCTCCACTGGTGCGAATACACTCGCATCATTCGGCCCAACTCTCAAGAATACCCAGCTTTCGCATCTCCCTCTGCTTGTCGCCCCCACATCCCTCACTCCTGCTGACCAGAACCTGCTTTTCTACCCTAATGAGCGTGAGTTGCTCATGTTTGAGCTGCATGATGGACGACTGGTGAAGAGGTTGCGTGTTCCAGGACAAGATGTCAGCGTTGTGAGGTCGAGGACCGGAGAGAGGAATATCAAAAGTCGGATCACGGGGCTAGCGTGGAGAAATCCTTGCGAGGGTATCTATAGTGCACATTCTGATGGGTGTATTAGAGCTTGGTTGCCTAGGATGGATGGTGAGGGTGAGGATGAGGATGAAGTAGGAGAGGAGAAGAATGAGGAGGAGAATGAGAGGCTGAAGAGGAAGAGGAAAGTGCTTGATGATGTGTATCGGGATTTAACCAGACAGAAGATAACTTTTGGGTGATATACTCCCTTGTGCATTTATTTGTAGTCAAATATCTCAATTTAATGCAAGCATATTGATGAGATTATATTAAGATCATGAAAAGTCACATCTTCTCTTCGTAACATTTATCTTATATTAATTACTTGATGTGATATTATGGAATTTTTCAATTTCTATCAATTCCAAAGAAACAAGAGGGTCCTTAGGAAGCAACCAAAGAAACTCTAAATGTAGAAATTTAAAGATTAATTATATTGGTTTGCAATATTGTTGTACGTGGAGTCGGATAGAATAAATAAATAAATAATTGATCAAGGAACATGGTAAAAACATATATAGAAAAAGAAACTAAATAACAAGAAAAGACAATGATGAAAATAACAAAAGAGTTCGAGCCGTATAGCTGAGTATTGCTGCATGCTCTACATCGCTGCTAACGTTTAACGATTTACCGCATCATGACAGTTAAGACTCACAAATCCACTTCCACCTCTTAGAAACAACAAATTTGTCCTGACCGTTCTGCCACAATGGCGCTTTTTTGTTGTTCCGTTACATGGCAGGTTGCTTATTTGGGTTGATATAGGAAAGCTTTGGCTTGGCTTAGCTTAGCGTGGCCTTCGAGGAATAGGGTCACTTGCTTGTAAAACGTGAGGGTGAGGTATTTCTCTCTTTTAATGTTTTACCTTTTTTTTTAATGAAAACAAGAGTATAGTCAAGAAATATATTTTTAATTCATCTATAATAAATAACCCCTAAAGTGGAAAAAAATCCTAAAAGATCCTCAATCTCTTTTGTTTCTTTCAATTGCCCGTAAATTTTGTTCAGGTGACCCTGTTCCTCCTCTAAATATATTAATAATAATAAAAATCCGATATAATCCTAGAGTTTTCCTCCCCGATCTTTCTCTCAGCCNTTTTTTTCACGAAGACGCTTTTCTCAACTCTCCTTATTAATAAAACTCTAACCCAACCTTTTTCTTTTAACCATGCCAATCATAAGTTCATGATGAGATAGACTCCCAAAAAGAAAGNAAAAAAAGACTATTACTTATGAGAAATCCCTTAAATCCCGCCCTCCAACCATCCCGGTCTATTTTCCATCCTTTTTTCTTGTATCTAAAGAAAGGTAAAGAAAAGGGAAAAAGAAAATATTTCCGAGCCACTCTTTTCTCATCAATCATATAACAATGCAAGCAAGGAAGTGAAAAAGGAAAAAAAAAGAGTCACAATCTAAACCATATCCTTCTCCTTACCATCATCATTCCCGAGAGCAGGTTTCTCCGACTCCACAGGCTCTTTAACATCACTCTCCAATTCCCTCTCATTCATAGCCATCATCCTCTGCTCCCTCGCCGCCCTCTCCTTAGCCGTAATCTCCTCTCTCCATCCAGGGCCCCACTGGATATTAACCCAGATCGCTGCACTACTAACCACCAAAAACCCAGCACTAATAGAACTGAAAGCACCAACCCCGATCTTCGTAATAGCAGGAAGACAGACCGCACTTCCCGCAGCAGCAAATACGTATCTGATCATGTAATTCCCAGCAATGACCTCNGCGNCGNAGACCACGGTCTTGCAAGACATCCAGACAGTAAGTGTTGAGACTCGGAAAACAGAATAGTTGCGCGACGCCCTGGAGGAACATCATGATTACTGGAAGCGCGATGCCGCCGAAGCGATACTCGATGCACCAGCCATAGATGAGCATTGAGATGGGGATGGCGATGCCCATGAAAGGTAATGCAGAACGGAGTCGATCCTCGGGGATGCGCACGCCGTTGTTGAGACGCGTGTACTTGATTGTGGTGTAATCGGCGTAGCGGCCGCCCATGAAGGTGCCGATCATATAGCCACATCCTGGTGCGAGATAGAAGAGTCCTCCCTGGATGGGAGAGTTCAAGTTGAAGCGTGGGTTTAGGACGTAGCGGATGGGTGTTAGGAGGGAGTACATGTTCCAGACGAGGGAGGATGAGCCGAGGCCCACGGCAATGAGGTTTGGATATTTGAAGAGCTTGATGACGCGCCAGGGTGAGCACATTGACCAGAGGACTCTGGTCTTGCGCTTTCGAGAGAGGCCGACTAGGTCGTCGGATTTCTTGTGGTGAATGGTTTCAGGGAGCAGGAAGTAGGTGCCGACGAAGGCTATGGCGGCGAGGCCGGTTTGTAGATAGAAGATGACACGCCATGTGGTGTAGGTCACGATGATTCCACCTATGAAGGGGCCTAGTGCTGGGCCGATGAGGGTTCCTGAGAAAAACCATCCCATTGCTGTGGCGCGCTCGGTGGGACGGTAGATGTCGCCTATGCAGGAGGAACCGATGTTCAGGAAGGAGGTGCCTTCAAAGGCAGTGAGCATACGAAAGACGAAAAAGGCGGCGAGGTTTGGAGCGGCGGCAGTCCCGGCGCTACAGGCCATGAAGAGGAAAGCGGTGATTACGCATATCTAAAGATAAATCGTTGGTATTGGGTTTCGTACCGCCTATATATACAATAATAGTGGAATAAAATGAAGGTATGTAATAAGAGAAATATAGAGAAAGGAAAAGAAAAGAGGAAAGAAAACGAAAAAAAGAAGCAGAGAAGAAATTGATAGGACAAAGACAGAAAAGGAGTAAGAAAACCAGACATACAATTCTCCTGCCAAAGACCTGACTCAACGGGCCCCAAAAGCAAGGACTGAGGCCCATACAGATCAAGTACAAGGCATTGCTGATATTGATTATGTCACCCGTGGAGTTGTATGTTTCCGCGACCTCAGGCACGGCTGCCAAGACGGTGGTGCTCGAGATCGGGGCCAGGAAACTACAAAAGGAGAGTAGCGCGACAATGACGAGCTTGCGCGAGGGCGGCAATCGGTCGTAGACTTCGTCGGGAACCTCGACGTGGGAAACATTGTGTTGGATCGGCGCGTCGTGGGTGTTGGAGGCATGAGTAGGCATATGGTCGAGACTGAGGATGGTGGTGTTGTTATCCTTAGAACGAGGCTGGATGTCCAAGGATGCGGCCGAGCGAGTCGACTCCGTGTCGAGATCATGGTGATCTTCAGGCTCTGGTGATAGTCCTTGAGCTGGAGCTGGAACTGCAGCCAATTTGGCCTGTTCTGGTGTTGGCTGAGACATGTTGGGGAGTTTATTTCATATCAATTCACGTTTGAGCGAAGTGGATTATCATATCATAGCAGGCGTGAATTGAATGAACGAATGATATGACAATGGCAAAGCCACTAGAACTATCTATGTCTCCCTTTGAACACAGTAGGGGAATCAATCAAATAATAAGTGCAAGAATTAGACCAGACAGCGAATGTTGCGGTGGAGCTAAGGAAGAGTAGGCTCTATAAAGAAAAAGGATCTAGACACAGCAATAGTCTTGGTATGCGAAAAGGGGGGATGATTAGAAAACAAAAAAAAATAAAATAAGAAAACAAAAGAGTAAAATGCAGTAGAAATTAATAACGAGAAAGGAAAGGTTGAGTTTCCGTCAATCAATGGGGACTGACGTTGTTTGGGAGCTGGACTTGCAGCAGGGACAGAGATAGATGGGCGGCGTCCAAAGGGGGGCCGAAAATCNGGGGGGAAGGCAAGTGGAGTCACGAAGCTCAGGGCGAAGAATGGCCGGACCACTCACATCTTACCCCAGGATTACCTCAGCAGACCAATGGACTCGGTGAAAGCTCCTCGACCGGCCTCAACGTTATCTCTCCTTGTACTGCAACTTGTACGGTATCCACCTGCCTCTCTGCGACTACGACTAGATGCATTCCGGGTATCATGGGTTCGTACAGTACCGGAGTGACAGTTGTTTCTGCTTATGCCCCGAGGAAAGATTTTTTTTTTTCTCCAAGTGCTGATGGCTGTGATTTGCCCGTGAGAATTTTTTTAAAGGATGCAGGAGGGAAGCGATGTGCCGTCATTGCCGTCTCTGTGACACTTGGACCACCAAAAGAGAAAAACCACCGCGGCTCGGTTACTGCCGAAGAACTCGGGTTTGGCTGGGCAGTCTACCCCCCTTTTGGCTTCCCTCTTCCCTATCAAACGTACTCATTTAGAATTCTGTTGATGATGATTGGTTGCAAGTATCTGAGAAAATACCACGTCGATGGTCTTAATGCAATCTTCGAGGCTCATACAGTAACTCTGGTTTTTCTTCTTCAAATTCAACTTTCCTTTGACAGCTGCATGTCTGAGAGTTTGAAAAACTGTCCAGTACCTCGCCAATGTGTCAAGGTGGAAATAGTGACCGTCAGGCGCAGATCAAGATCTGGAATCAAACGCTTGGGCATTGATACAGTGGCATGATCTTTTCCTTTAACTGCCGGTAAGGGACATTCGTCATCAAACACCAGTTTCTCTGTCTCATCTGAATTGCCATTGGACTTCTCATCCGAACCTCTAACTGGATCCCTGATCTCGACTTGTTTGCAAAGAATTTGTGCGCATTGGAGGATTGATTGAGTCTCCCCAGGCAACGACTTGAACATAGACAACTGCAAGAAGATCCATATCATTTGATTGGGAGTCTTAATAGAAATAATAAAAGAAGAATATNAAAAAAGCTCATTTATAAGAAGGAGCAACTTGCTTGCCTTCTTCTTGGGCTGTAGGCTACCTACATTCGTCCAAAAATATGTTGTACATGTACATGAACATCACATAATAACAATTAAAGAGCTTTCATACGAACCATTATTAACAAGAGAAAAACAATCTTATTCTTCTACCTACTTAGACCAATTCCAGATTCTTTCTGTGTTATATCAGTTCTGTTGAATATAAGAAGATAATATTTTATAGCTGATTGACAGGGACGATGAGAGAAAATGACATCACTTACTCCTCTTGTTATCGCTGCTCGCGTTTTATCTGCAATTTTTTTTTTCGTGAACAAGGATATTATTTTAATTGCCTGTAATTGGGACCTTAGTATAACTTTTAATCTGATAGATCTCTTGACTCGCCATCGGTGAAGGAAAAGACGGTGTACATGATGTGAGGAAAGAAGGTGTGTATGCTACGTGTTTACTTGATGTACTGCAAGACTTTTGGCCCGCAGCGGGCCTGGTCCGTGCAAGTTCCCTACAATTGACAACTTGACCCTGGTTTCAGATGACGCATCAACGCTCATACAACGTTGAGTTTCTACAGTGATAAGTCGATGATAAAATAATTGAGGAGGATGAGAAGTCAAAGATCACAATGAAAATGTGATTGATGGATTTAAATCTATTAAGGAAAGCGTTTTTGTCTCATAATTTAGTACGGTGAAAGTGTAAGTGATTCTCTTTAAGATGCCCCCTTCGAAACTCGATTTGCCTAAAATTATATGACTATTGGAGATATAACACGATAAACGCGCCGCGCATATGAATCTCAACAAAATGTGGTACAAGTTATCACTACAAACATCTGTCCCATATCAAACCTGATATTGCAGCGGTATCGAGACCCCACCCTTTTCACCACTGACGAGCATTTTCTCCAAAATCTCCAAGTCAGCAAGAGCCTGCTCTGGAGACTGCAGCGGGTTAGGCTTCCCTTCCTCAATGCCCTTTGCCCAAGCCGCTACCTCGCCCACTACACCGTTCGAGCGGTCGTGGAACTCCTGCTGGAAGATAATATTGTTGTCACTCTCGTTTCCCTTGCGGACAGTAACTTTATTCTTCTCAACAATAACCGTGCCATCTTCGCATGCGATCTCGTATGCACCGCCAGAGAGTGTAGTGCCGAACGACATGGCAAATGTACCTGATATGCCGCTGCTGGTTTGCCAGATGGAGTTGACGGTGTCAACTGGAGGTAGGTGTGATTTGAGGAGAGCGCTATAGGAAGCCAAGGCAGAAGGCTTATTTTCTCCTAAAAGGAGGCGGATTGCTGCTACAGTGTGGATGCCACCATCTAATAAGAAACCCCCTTGATGTTCTGGGACCTTACGCCATGCAGTCTCTACATTATGTTTTTTGTCAGCAACTATGTCTGAAGACAATTTGATATGGCTTCTTACCAATATATTTACCTCCAGGTGCCACGTTGCCCTAGAAGCGTAGAAAATTAGAACAACTCCTTAAAAGAATCGTTAGGCCATTAGGAAAACTCACAAATGACTTCACCCTGAATCCTAATATCTTCCCCAATTTCTTAATCTCCTTAGCTGCGACTACAATGGTCTCCACAAATCGAAGGTTCTCCGCAACAGCCCATGTCGCTCCTCCTTTAACCTTGTCACTCTTGTAAAACTGAAGCAGTTTCTCGGACCTTTGAATATCCTGTGCTATTGGCTTTTCAGAGAGGACATGCTTGCCAGCTGCGAGTGCCGCCTCGATAAAATCAGCCTGCTTCGTGATTGGCAGCGCGATAACGAAGGCTTGGATATCATCTCGTTGGAGGAGATCTTGATAAGTCTTGCCTGAGCCGGAGTCGTCTGAGTAGAGATCTATATTACTCAGGTTCTCGCTGAGGGATTGGGCTGATTTAAGAGAACGGGAGTAGACCGCTTTGAGAGAGAGACCTGGGTATGCTTGAACTGCGGGCTTGAAAAGGTGTGTTAGTACTTGATAGTGGGTTTAAGGGAATATATGAATATGTATGAACATACAAGATGTTCTTCCTTGGCAAAGATGCCACTTCCGATGATAGCGACTCCGATTGTCATGTTGTGATAGTTGATAAATCGGAATCTAATTGACAACGCTGATTGAAAAGTGCTGCTGTTTGTCGTAAGTTGAAGTTGAAAGTATACTTAAATATGGTGGGGTATGTGTGTAACATATTGCCATTGCGAACGTGGGGTAGCTCTGTCTCTACGGAGTAATTTACCCATTTCAACCCGTTGGATGGTAAGTCGCGATTGCCCCTCCTTCCTCATCCATTCTTACATCACCTGGCGATATCGGCGTTCCTTAAATTAGTCTTCTTCAACCCTCTTAGACCTTAATACGCCTCAGAAGATAGCTTCGAACAGCCAACTTTATTCATTGATGAGAATGAGAAAAAGGAGGAGCGACGGTGTGTGGCTGAGGACCCCAGTTGAGGGAAATATCCCCGAACTAGTTCAAGGACATTCAGATGCTGGACGCCCTTCATTCGAGCTTTTAAATAATTAAGCTTTCTGAAAGGCAAGTAATTCACACGTTACGCCGACATGAATCTAGAACCGGAAATCATCACACCCATGCCACAACTAATTACTCTGGGCCATTCATCTGAACATGCGCTCTGATTTAAGTACCATTCCATGCGCTGCCAATGACCTATCGTTGCATTGGATGAACACTGTAATTACTCCGCATCGATATAGGCCAGGTTCGGGACGAGTCCCTCTAGCACGACCCGGTGACCAAATCATGATCGAGAGATGCTTCAAAAAGCACCCTCACCTCCACCACCATCAACGGCCGAACGTCTCTACGGAAATCACCAGCCTGTCCTGAACCCGTCAACAGAGCCAAATTAGGATTTTCGACCGATCACTCGTCCTTGGGTCATGCCAGGCACTTCCAATCAGAATGCGCAACTTGACAACGCCACCTATGACCCTGAAATGGCCCTTATGAGTTTCATCTACCGCTATCAACTATGTGATGCTATTACGTTGCATTTCAAGCTGCTAAATGGGCTCTTAAAGTGTTCACCTGTCCAATACATGTGCCTTTTCACTCATGCAAGTAATAAAAGCGAATACGGCTGACCCAAAACGGGAAGCTCCTGACTTGATGAGCGGGAGGGGGTATTCTAGACCCCTTATGGGCCCGATAGAAATCTTAAAAGACAGGAAGGTGCTTTTCATATATATTCTAATAGACTGCAAGGTGAGCTCATTTGATATCCTTCGTTCTTTCTTTCAGCGGAAATTTGGATTCTTCCATAGTCAGAATGCATTTTGCCATCATTACCCTGCTGCTTTTCTCTTCGAGACTTGCTCTCGCCGCAACAGTATGCAATGGCCACGCCGAATTCTGCTCTCGTAGTTATTCCAATGTATCTCAAATCGGCAGTCATGACTCTGCTTTCGTAGGTTCGTTGCCTACGGAGAACCAAGGTGTATCAGTGTCGGACCAGCTAGACAACGGCATTCGCTTCCTTCAGGCACAAACGCACAACTTCCTTGGTATAGGGCTTTATCTTTGTCATACCTCCTGCTTTGAGCTTAATGCGGGACCACTCACCAATTACTTGACGACTATTAGGACTTGGATGGATAGCAATCCGAATGAGGTTGTCACGCTTCTTTTAACAAATGGCGATGGCGTTTCAGTGAGCGAGTTTGGAAGTGCTATGACATCGAGTGGTTTAGCAAGATATGCCTATACTCCTCCATCGCAATTGAGTATGGATAAATGGCCAACGTTAGGGGAACTTATAGATTCTGGGACTAGGCTCGTCATGTTTTTAGGTTAGCTACCCTCTGTATGAAGTCAATTCTAACCTCTTTTCTGCATGCCCTTAATAACGCACTACCCTTGTATACTGACAATTTTACACACAGATTCGGGTGCGGACACCACTGTCGTCCCATACATTCTCCCAGAATTCAACTATTTCTTCGAAACAGCCTACGACGTAACCGACGCTACTTTCTCTTCCTGCGCCCTTGACCGTCCAGGAGGCTCCAATGGGGATGGTCTGATGATGATCGTCAACCACTTTTTAGACGTTGATATTCTAGGCATACTTATCCCAGATGATCCTGCCGATGGCACGACGAATGCAGCCACTGGACCAGGAAGTATCGGTGCTCAGGCAGATTTATGTTATAGTACCTGGGGAAGATCACCAAATTTCATTCTGGTGGACTATAGTAACAAGGGTGAGTAGGCTTGACATGAGAGGAGAGTCTAGTAAAGAGCCAAATTTACTGACGTGATTTCAGGCGATGTATTCACTGCGCAAAATACTTTAAACCATGTATAGGCATACATTATTTTGTACATTGAACAATTAATATCTTATACTACAATGCCATTTAGATTAAGATTCACTCGTGAAATTCGATATCGAGATACAACTTAAATAAAGCCCTACACAAAAAATAGCGCAAGTTTGATATCTGCGTCAACAATATTAAGCACTTAATTGGAGAATCTAAAGAGTGAATAGTATAGTAGTTTGAGAGTGAGTGTTCATAGTGAATGAATATGTCAACCTACATCTATTATTCCTTACCTTTAACTTCTTTTCTTTTTTCATCCTTCCCTCTTTCCTCCTTACTTTCTTTTCTTTTCGTCCTTTTTCTTACTAGATTTGGAAGAGTCTGAAGAGGATAACGAAAAAGAGGATTTGCGGGTTTCTGATTTGAAATCTCCGAGTCGAAAGACTCGAGTTTTGGAATCCAATCAATAGTCGGAGGGACTATGTAAGTTTTATAATTGGCCCTCATACAATATAACTATAATAAAAGATAATATCTAACTTATGGCAAGCTCAACTTCCAAGAGATAACCGCTTCAGACCAAGGCGAACCTGGGTGAGAATACCAGTAACTTTCATAATAACCACTATTATGGTAGAACTAGAGCCAAAGATAGTGTCTAACTTATTACAGTGTTGTGGAGTGAGCAAAGTGAATTCATGAATATCACAGTCGTATCGTGGCTAGACACAATTAAGAAATTAATTATGTCTCATTGTCTGTTGTGGCTCCGCAGTTTCTGTGCCTGCATAGGTTGAGCAATGAATGGGCAAATTGAGTGCTAACAATACGGACCTGCAGATGATTGGAGCTGTGGGTATACTGTCATCAAGGCTATTGATGGCTACAAATCTGACAGAAGTCTAGAAGAAATGGTAGGAGACACGCTTCCTGGGGTCCATAAACTTCGTCCTGTTACAGAAACAGCTCGCCGTGAATTCAATGAGTTCAAGGCTAAACTTAGGTATGATGGAAATACTACTTACCTTGCATACTCTAAGTTGGCCTTCGACAAGCGAAAGAGACACTGGATATATAAATGTGCCTGGAGATATTTGCGTGCCGCTGTTGAAGATCCTGAAAAAGAATACGTTAACGGGATGGGAGAAAAAAAGTTAGGAGTCATTCCCCTAAAGTTGGTGACGACATCGGGAATTAAGCTTAGGAAGTGAATAACTATGTGAATAGTTGTACGGAGTATATATACTAGATTACAGTACTACTAAATAATGGAATATATATCTTAGAATCAATTACTTCACAAATCGCCTAAAGCAGCCACAATGGACTACTTTTTCTATTAGGTGAAAAGCAAGTTCTAAGTTAACTTATAACCAAATTTATAGTGATGCTGTACAATGATCAGGAACTGTAGCTTGTCGGCGCAATCTACTAGGCGGATGGAATATCTTGTCACCGACAGCGCCGATATTAATTCATGTGTCAAAGATATTGCTTATGTAATTGGCGTTGGCCAATCATAGCTGTAGGAAGCTTACGGTCGGTAAAGTGCAGAGTTTTACCGGTTTACCCCTTTGTACTGTACATCATAGAATTGAGCAACGAATAGAGTCTCTGTACCATACAATTTTATATGTGTAGTAGCCTAATCCCTGCGCCATAACCTCTGACATCATGCGATGCTTTGTCAGCGATTAGAAGCGCTGTAACTTAGACAGCAATAAGTTTTCATATGACAAGCTATTTACGGACAATTTGCTTTATCTGGTGGCTTAAATTGACTACCAAGTAACTATAATAATGCTTGTGTTCCAAAAATTGTGAGACCAAAACTAAAATCATTAAGTTTAGGGATGAGAAGCCGATTTTACATCTTACTGTAGTAATTAACTATATCAACTTTGTATTAGTTTAGCCCAGCCATTCCAAGGATATCATCCTCTCCAGCCAGGAAAATGAGTTTCCCTTGGCAGTGTGGTCTCTCTCCTTTGCTTATCATTTCCTTTTGTCATTTTATTTAAAACCAACTATCATAAGAATAGTAATTTTACAGCAAGACTAATCCACATGTATTTTCCTCTTAGGATTGGCTTGTTTAACAAATATAGTTTGATCTTCCTCATATACATATACGAGGTGTCTTATTACCTATACCAACGAATCTTAACATTATTTCTTTCGTTGTCTCAACCAGCCTGGTCACTACAGAAGTAATCGTCGGGCCTCAGGTACGAGCATCACTCGACTTTAGTCGCATGCACTCCTAGTCGGCAGAAGCAAACGTGACCACTAAGCAAATGTAGCTACTTCTTTATCGAACTCAAAAAAAAATGCATGTGAAGAACCCCTAAATGTTCTTCCGGTGTAATATTAATCCGAACCTCGGCGCGACCGTAAGCCCCCGCTAGAAATGGCGTAAGTGCCCGTGCCATCCTTGTATGGCTTATCTTCTACGATCTGAATTATTCCCAGAGTTGCACTCTCCTTTAACAAAAGTCTTTTCTTTCCTCCTCTGTCTTTCTTTCCTTCTTTTTGTCGCATACACACTCTCTATACTCCATATTTCTGCGCGACACTATGGCATCCGCAGCAGCACTTCCATTAAAGACAATGACCTTCTTGGCGGCTTTAGGGACCGCAGCCGGCGTCTCCCGCCTGGAGCTGCGGGCATTAGTCGAGAAGATGTACACTGGACCAGGAAAGTATTCAAGGATGCTGATGACTCTTTTTATACTTGGGAATATTAAAAACCTTCCTGGCATGTGGCATGTATGTTGTTTATTTTCTTTGCATTAGTTTTTGTTATTTTCCCCCCTCCCTAAAAAGTAAACTCTATTTTCGTATAGTCAAGCCGAGGTTCTTTTTTTTGGCTGACATGAGAGAGAAACAAAATAGTATCGAGTCCTCAAAGGCATATACCAACATTTACTCTTCTCCCCGCCGAATATCCCGGATGCTGAACGGCCTTCCTCGCTCTTCCTCCCCGTGATAATGTCCAGCTACGTCCCTCTCACCGAATGCGACTACAATCTACATAAGTCCAATTCAACCTACTACAGCGATCTAGATGCGACACGATCCCACCTTGTATGCTGTCTCCTGCAACCAGGCATTCGCGCTGTGCAGCAGAACGCAAAAACAAAGCTGGTGCTCGACAGCACGGGCAAACCGGTGCGCGGCCGATGGGGCATGATGCTCGGCAGCGTACACTGTAGTTTCAAGCGCGAAATCAAGCCCTTCCAGGGATACGAGATGTGGACTCGTCTATTGTGCTGGGACCGGAAGTGGATCTACGTGGTGACACATTTCGTGAAAAAAGGCACCGTTCGTCCGAAAGCGTATATTCTGACTGACGGAAGTTGGTTTGGTGGAAAGGGATATGCTGTAAAAGGAGATGCTGCTGCTGATGTGGCTAGTGCTGCTGACATTGACGACATCGATGAGAAGGCTATATTTGCTAGCGCGATCAGCAAGTACGTTACTAAGTTGGGGAGGTTGACTATCCATCCGGAGGTCACGCTCGCTGCCTGTGGCTACCTGCCTGAAGGAAAACCGGGTGGATGGGCTTCTATGTCTACGCCTCCTCCACAGGGATGGGGAAGCACTCCTGTGTCTGAAAGCAGTGGGATTTCGACTCCTGAAGTCGTGTCTGGCGTTAGTGAAGAAGTAGGGGAAGGACAGGAGAAGAAAGATGAGGAGAAGCCAGCGTGGAAGAAGATTGTGGAGGAGAACGAGAAGGGATTGGAGATTGCTAGACATTTCGCTGCGTTAGATGAATTGCCAAAGACCTTCACGGGTAGCAAGAGGGCGGCGTTGGGGAGATTTGCGGATTTCATCTGATGCAAAGTAGACGTGCTATGAATTTTTAGATTTACATTAAGAGATAGACTAGATTTATGTAATTAAATATATCATGTGTTCGATTCTTTGTTGAGATTCAAGAAGATAACTTTTTATTCCTTAATTAATTAATTTTTTCTCAAGTGTGCATACCCCCCCTGAGCCCTCGCTCTCTTCCAACCTCTTAATTACCCCATCCCAAAAGTACCAATACAAACACACCATAAGATATTCGTTTTTTACATACACATATGTGTAGACGAGTATCCCATATGAAATCAATTACATCCCCTCTTCCCAACAACCCAGGCAAGTTTACAAAGCAAAAGCAGCAACAACAGCAGCCCCGACGATACCAGCAGCAGCCTCGAACCGTCCAGCAGCATTAGGGGTGTTGGTAGCAGCTGCAGGGGAGGAAGTAGGAGAAGCACCACCACCACCAGCCGCAGAAGTGCCGCTGGTACCAGCTGCAGCGCCGGAAGTAGGTGAGGAGGCAGCTGAGGAAGCAGGGGAGGTAGCTGAGTTGGCCGAGCTAGCAGCGCTGGAGGGACTGGTTGCAGCGCTACCAGAGGAAGCTGGCGCAGAACTGGAAGCAGTGTTGCCAGCGGAGGTGGTTGCTGCACCGACAGAGGAAGTATCTGCCGCTGTGCTGCTGGGAGCTGCACCAGTGGAGGAACCGGTTGCAGCACCGGAGGAGGCACCAGTAGAGGCGCCGCCGCCAGATGCGGCCTGAATGGAGCAGATCTGGTCGGTGATGCCCTGGACACCTGTAGAGATAAATAAAAGATTAGCAACCGGTTTTTGAATTGGGGAGGAATTAGGTTAGATATTTTGGGATTATCCTTCCATTGGATCTATCCACTGTATACGAACTTTCCATCTTGGATATAGAGAAGACAAACAGATAAATTAAAGAAAAGGAGAGAAATTTGACTTACTCGTGGTGTCCTGAGCAGAACAAGCACCTGCAATGCAAGGAGCTGCTTGCTTGGTGATACCATTACGCGCACTGCCGCACTGGCAGGCGTAGTCGGTGATGCCACACCCATTGCCAGCGATGGCTGTGGTCAAGCAGGAGAGTGCACATCCTGGGATCTTGGCGACCTCGTCGGGGATAGTCTGGGCATAAGTCACCGTGATGGCGAGGGAGGAGACGAGAAACTTAGTATAATGCATCTTGAAAAGTGTTTGTGTAAGACGTGGTTACTCGAGAGACTGCAGTGGAATGCTTCAAAGAGTTGCTGGACTGTTTTGTGAAGAGCACACGAGAGACGACAGGGACGCAACTTGTCTTTGTACGAGATGACGACGGGGGCCCAGGGACGTGGCACCAGGGTCGGTTCTTATATGAGGCCCAGTCATCCTATGGCGCCAGCTGGGGAGTAAGTGCGGATCAGCGTCATAGGGAGAGAAGGCTGGGCCCAGGGGACATGGAGGAAAGATTGCTTTTTACTGACCCTTGGTCCATTTGTGGCGCACTTGATGAGAGGCAGAGGGCTTGGGAGGCACGAAGAATGCTACGGATGCATCACAAATGCCCCGATCTGGCTTTGGTTGGCCATGGAGGCTTGGTATTTTGCTTCTTTTGAAACAGGCACAGCCGGTCACAATGCTTTTTCTTTCTTTTCGTTCAGGTCCTCCTAGGAGTACTTCAGGATACTAAGAATAGGGTGTCCTACAGGGATTTAAGAGGGGCATTGAACTTTACCAAATGTTTATTACCCCGTACCTGTAAGTTCCCATCGGATGAGAGATCTCGTAACATCTTCGCTTGGCGCACCTGTAGGAAACTTGGGATGAGGGGCAACCAACTAACCAAGCGTAGTTCTCCAGAAAGATAGAAGTCTCGTAACGACCAGTGTACTCCTCTACCAAAACTCAGACCAATGCCGTCACTTGGTGTTGTCTTCGTAGGTAAGTCGTGGAATCCTTCAGAAAGTACTGGTGTACCAGTCCCAGCACAAATCTCGTAAACCACGCCACTACAAAAGCAACACATTTCCAATCTCACGTGCTACGCTGTATAGTACATTATTGCGAACAGCTCCTGCAATTACTGCAATTGGCATCTGTACAAAAAACAAAAACAAAACATAAACAAAGGAATCGAGGATGCATTGAGAAGAGTAAAAATCAATTAATGAAACAGGATCCAATTTTCTTTCCTTTCTTTCGCAGGTCTCGTTCTGATCCCTAATGCTCTCCACTGGTTGCAGCAATAATGCACGGATTCAAGCCTTGGAGCAGCTGTGGATCCACCGATTAAGCTCGCAGCTGGAGCCCTGCATTAACTAGATCTACGGGGAAAATTGAAGGTTAAATTTAATACCTGAGGCAAGAAAGTTCTCCAAAAGATGGAACACAATATTTGAGAAAATCCCGTATATCATTAATATCATTAACGATTTTGAATATCGATGGGCTTGTTTGTATATATATAAGTAAGAATTATCACTTCTAAATCTAAAAAGTTTGTTGTCGATCTCTGCAATCATGGCGCTGGTTCTAGACCTCGTAAAATGAGCTGTGGCATTGTAGAAAGACAAAAATCCTCTCTGCACCCCAGCTTTGCCAAACAAGACACCAAAAGAGGTAACTTAGACGCCACATTCATTTATTATCCCAATAAAGATGTAGACATATGCCTCGGTATCTAAACCATATCCTAGTCCAAAGGAATAATTATCTTACCCCGCTCTACCTACTTNAAAAGACCGAAAGGAAACAAAAAGAAGAAAAAAGAAAAAAAGTTCCATCTCCCTGGGTCTAGACATCACTCCACCTCCCCCCCCCTTTTCCAAAACTTCCAAGCCAAGGCGCCGTCTCTTCTTCCCCGCAAAATGAATCAAACACGTCACATAACCATACACCATCTCCTTTCCCCCCTCTCCACATCCCCCCAGCCCAGTCCATCCACAGCCCTCAGACAATTTCTCCCCATGGTTGTTTGTAGTTTCCTTATTATTTTAGTCTCAATCTTTGGCTTATCCAAATCTAGCATGGGTCTATGCAAAAAGAATACTCAAACTTCCCAATACGAAAAATTATCCTAGAAAGTTTCTTGTGGCTTTCTTTTTGTCACATGCCTCYTTTTTTTTTGGGTTACAAAAGGGACCAGCCGAGGTGTGGAAAAAGTACCTCTGATCGTGAACTACTTGGCTTTTTGTAATAGCTATTTTTTTTAATCTTGGTTGGTTTCTGGTTTGATTGATAGGTGATATAACTTATGGCTGTCTCAAAAATGGTTATTTTAACCTATTTTTGCTCCTTTAGCTTATAATTAGTTTCATGCGTGACACATGTACACACAGGCTCAGGTTCTTCATCTGAGTTTTCGATTNAAAAAGCGCTAAATATCCCTAAGCCCATTAATCTAACATTCCATCTCTATCTATCTATGATAACGCTAGAGTTCAATCTTCAAAGTCCTGTACCAGCATGATTAAATATCTCCATTGGAAGCGTTCTCCGCCGCCGTATACCCCTTCTGCGGCGGCTTCAACGTTCCCTCCGCCTCACGTAACTCCTCCTCCCACCACTCCCTAAACGCCAATAACCTTTTTGTCCTCTCAACAGCCATTCTCTTCCCAGGTCGAGTCTTCATCATCCCTTCCAACTTCTCCAACTTCTCCCCGAAATGCTCAATCGTGTCTCCCATGCCCCTACCCTTCGCTCCTCCAAATGCAAACGTCCGACCAATTCCCACAGCACCAATCGCATCTAGACGATCCGCATCCTGAACGACTGCGAGCTCCGGATATTTACCTATCATGGTGATCACGGCATTTGGGTCTTTGATCTCGGAAGAATACGACACGCCAGAGACGATTCGCTGAACCTTGATTGCTAGCTCTTCATCGGCACCCAATTCGAGCAGCTTGGCCAGGACAACGCTGTTGGGATCCTCGCCGGGTTTTACGTACTTTTTGTCACCAACGTCATGCAACAATGCCGCGAGCGTGATAACTTGCAAGTCGAGGTCGAACTCGGGTGGCGCGTTTTCACTCTCTGCTTCTTCCATCACCGATGTGTAGATTGCGTGTGCGAGGCCTACTACTCGCCTGATGTGGTTGAAGTCGTGCGAGCCGTCGTAGGCTGACATGTATTTCTGGACAAAGGCGGTGACTTTGGGAATCAATGTTGGGTTAGGTTTTCCTTTTGCTTTTTTCACTGCTCTTCGGACTGGCGTTGCTCTGGGTGGTGATATTGAGGTCAATTGAGCGACTGGTGGTGTTGGTGATATGGCGGATGGTATTGGTCTTGAGATTGGAGGCTGTGAGGTTGAAGCCGATCTAGATGGTGATGGTGACCTTGGTGGAGCTGAGTGGTAAGCTGGTCCTTCATCCTCCTCATCTGATTCCGGGTGTGTATCCATATTGTTTAAGCCTCCCTCAGCTTCTTCTATTGTAGAACTTGTAGCTTGAGTTATTGCTTCAGCCAGCGGTGATGTTTGAGCAGTAGTAGAAGTTGTAGTCTTGGGCCCGGTAGGCTCACTGGACTGTGACGGAGCTAGTCCTGACGGTGGTGGAAGGGGTCCAAGTTGTTTTCGATAAATCCTGACGGGCTTCTTGAGAACTGGATCTTCTCCTGGGGAGAAATCTCTGAACTGATCAAATCGGGACCGCCTTCTCATTCCCAGTCGTTGTCGCAATCGTGGCAGATTTCGCGGAATTTCAAACCCCTCCTGCACTAGCGCCTCCTCAATCTGCTTGTCAGTCAGGTTCCGGTTGTAATGGAACCTTATTCTCTCAATCAGATCCTCTGGAGCCTCCATACGGACTCTCTTGTGCGGGACACTCCATCCTTGCAATCTTCGAGTAAGTGTTCGCACACTAACATCGATGCCATATTTGGCGTTAATCTGCTCTGCGATGTCGTTGATTTGGACTCCATCCTCACGATATAGCCTGATTATTTCGTCCTTGTAATCGTCGACGTGGATAAGTTGCGGTCTGCCCCGCTTACCTGTCATGTTGGGAGGTCGGGGTCAATAATTATGGAGGTGCAACATGGTCGAGCTGGCGAGACAAAGTGGACGTGAGAGTCATTGCAGTCGACCGTAGTACGTACCTCTTTCCCCATGGATTTAGATCCTACGGACGCACCCGCAGCAACCACGATCTGATCAATCGAGAACGGTAATAATTTGTTTTCATCTTAGATCTTATTAGATCTTAGCTTTCATCTTTGCAAACAATAATTACTAATCAATGGTATACTTTCGTACATCAATTGCTCCTGTTATTCTATACCTCGTCCGAAATATTACTACCAGCGTAATGATGTGCTTATCGCTCTTGTTCGAAGCCACCGACATCAATACCACCCCCCGGAATACCTCGGCCACGGCAATACCCCCATGATTGAGCACCCAATCTTGATATAAATGCGGGGAAAGTTTCACGACTCTAGGCGAGGAGACTATATTCTTAACACTGAGTTATTTAGTAGGAATATAAGATGTTTTGAATGTGAATTATCATAAATCATCCTACAGTAACCTTCGAGAGCAATTAAGAAGAAGCTCATACGTCACAGCAAACATGTCGTCCAAAGCCAATGCCCGCCTCACTCAGATCACAGACTTCCTGACTGGACACAAGACGGCCATGTCACTTCCATTTGATCCAAACTCTACCAAGTTCCCTACCAGAAAGAACGTACCAAGGCGGGAAGGAGCACCAGAAGGAGCGTAAGTAATTCGAGCTTGAGTAAGATAAAAGAAAATATGCTAAGATAATTTAGATGCTGGGTTTGGGGAGAAGATGATTATGTGAGTCTCGTACTTAATTTGCCAGAAACTATGAGAACATTTACTTATGTATATGCTTAATTAGCTGGGTCGAATTAACCTCCTCACTCCCACCCGAGTGGCAGCTGCCGCAAAGGAAATCAAGTCAGGAGACATAGTACCACTCAATCTTCCCCTGAACGTACCAGAAGCCCCGGCCTTTGGTCGTCCCCAATTTAAGCACCGAATCAAACCATTAGATCCAGGGTATGCCTACGATGACGAGTATGACCTCAACACACAGTCAGGAACCCAATGGGATGGCTTCCGACATATAGCTCACAGGCCTACTGGGAACTTTTATAACGGTGTCAAGGGAGATGACATTGAGGGACCGAATAAGAATGACAAAGATGGGGTTCATTACTTGGCCGAGCATGGCATTGCCGGCCGAGGAGTATTGATTGATTATTGGAGCTACGCTAAATCAGTTGGTATCGAATATGGTAAGAGAAACTGTGACATAGCTGTGATATGCCTAACTAAAATATTTTCCAGATCCATGGGTATACTACACAATTTCTTACGACGAGCTCGTCAAGGCCGGGAAATTTCAAGGACTGGATATCAGGCCTGCATCCCAAGGTGGAGACATCCACATTGGAGACCTCCTCTTCATCCGCTCTGGCTTCACGGAGACTTACCACTCCAAATCACCCGAGGCACGAGCTATTGGAACTTCGAGGAAACATACTCATGGGACAGAGAGTGGTCAGCGATGGGCTGGTATTAAGCAGGAAGAAGTCATGATTGATTGGCTGCATGATTGTTATTTCTCTGCTGTTGCTGGAGATGCGCCTTCCTTTGAGGCATGGCCTACTCAAGAGAGTTATATGTTGCACGAGTATATCTTGGCTATGTGGGGTAAGTGTTTCCGTTTCTGTTTCTGCCAAAGTTTCATTTCCATTGAGGAACTTATTGCTAATTGAATAAATTTTATTTTTGCGTAAATAGGTATGCCTCTTGGAGAATTGTTCGACCTCGAGAAGCTGGCCAAGACTTGCAAGGAGAAGGGGCGATGGACCTTCTTTGTCACCAGTTCACCGGATCATTGTCCTGCTGGGGTTGCTAGTCATGGAAATGCGATTGCAATTTTTTAATTCATAACATCTCCTTTAAAAGTTAATGATTATATTTAGTAAATACTATAGTATATATGCCTGTGGAATCTATCGATGCGTTCTCTGCATGTCCCGCATAAATACCCTAGGCTCTTAAAAGAAAATCACTTGTGAGATGATTCCTCTATATTCTAGCCACACAACCCGCTTTTCTTGTCCATACTCTAAGATCATTTATCGTGACAAGATTGAAATGAGATTGAAGCCGCGGAAGAGTATCCCGATCGACTAAAACGTAAGCCTGGATCATGAGTGGGACACTAGTATCGAAACTAAATCTCTTTTAGATTACTGCAAATATAGGTGGTATCAATATGCTAACTCATCAACATTAAACATAAAATAATATTGGCAAATTTCCAAAGCGGTTGCTAACGCTCTTAAACCTTGAATCTAAAGCCTCTCTTTTCAGCAGTCAACAGCCCTGAGTTGATCGCTCCCTCAACAAATATTCCTTTATCCAACTTATTATTCAAGCGCACAAGCATGATCCTAAGTACCAATGAAGCAACAATAGCCATGAATGCCATGACACAATTGACGCTGAATGCGACTATATATCTTGGTCCTAAAACATTATGAGAATTAGTACTCCATAATTATTCGCTCACCCATCTATTTCATTTGAAATTATATAGAAAATGGAGGGCAGATAGAAAAGCCAGGAATAACTCACCCGCAGAAGAAGGATACATATAACTGGCATAGATAGAGCTGGTATTGGAGACTGCATTGATGAAAGCTAACGCAGCAGCTCTCTTTGCTGGTGGTCGAGGAAGGGAATTACTGATCCAAGCCAACGCGACGACATAGCCAGTATAAACAGATGATGGCATAAGCATCATAGCTACGTATCTCGGGGCGGTTCCCGTGGTTGCTGCACCGAGGATAAATGCAAATACGGCGACACAAAGAGGGAGAACAATGTGGAGGAAGCGCTCGCCAGTTCGGTCTATATGCGTTAGTAGCTACTTCCAATATTAGAGAAGAATTGTTAATACCGGCATGTAGAGCATTGAGGAACACGGTTATAACTGCTAGAACATATGGTGGCGCGGTGAGGAGTAAAGAATCGATGTTGTTGTAGTGTAAGGTCGCCACGACCGTACTATAAGAACAATCAGTATATCGGCCATTGAGTTTGTTACTGAAGACGCCTACGGGAAAAAGTTTGTCACTGAAGCAGCTGCAACAATTCCGAAAAGAAGAATGGTCTATGGTCTTGTCAGCTATTCCCAGCATATACCACTGAATTGTAAAACATACCAGAACATAGGTCTTGATATCCAAGAACGCGAGTTTCATTCCTTTGAGGAAAGTCTGATGTTCAGAATCGACCCAATCATCTTCACCAATATCCTCTTCGAGCCGCCAGATGGCCAATTGCCGCTCTTCTTCTGTCAACCAAGTTGTGGTTCTGGGGAAGTTGGGGAGAATAAAGAATGCAGAAAATGCGATGACAACGGTTATAGCTCCTTCAATGATGAAAAGCCAGCGCCATGCTCTCAATCCCATAGCACCATCCATATTGGCGGTAATACCAGCAGCAATAAGTCCAGAGAAAGCACCACTGATCAAAGATCCGGAATAGAGAATGGCTGTTCGGAAACCGAGTTCTTTGCGGGTATACCAACATGATAAGTAGTATAGACATCCAGGCTATCAATGAGATACTGTGTTAGAAATGGTTTGGATTTTGAGTGATAGTACTCACGAAATAGGCAGCTTCCACGAATCCAAGCATGAAACGACAGGCGACCAGCCCACCATAACTTTGACACGCAGCAGTGCAAGCTGATATGATCCCCCAGAGAATCATGCATCCGGGAAGATAGAGAGCGGGTTTACCGATTTTGTTGAGGTATAGATTTGACGGAACTTGCATCAACAGATATCCAACGAACAAGATACTGACCGTAGTCTGTTAATCATTTAGTAATCCAAAGCATCAATACCCATCGATATAATAGCCACAAACCTGGAATTGCGTCCCATGGAGACCTAGGTCTACCTCAATATAGGCAAGTCGTGCAGATGCGATGTTGTTCTACTGTTGGTTAATATATACCAATTCATTGCTGAATATTTTATATTGGCTTACGCGATCCAAGTAGTTCATGATATACATTAAAACAATCATTGGTAGAAGTCTCAAGTCAATTTTCCACTTGAGTCTCCTCTCTGCCTTGGCGCGCTCTTCAGGAGACAAGCTGCGTACATACTCAGGTGGTTGAGGCATACGACTTTGCGCATCATCATTGGTTAGGACTACCTCAACCGGAGAGTTCTCATTGTCGAGATGTTTAACATGCTCTTTTGAGTCATATGAAGCTTCTACATCATGGCTGATATCGCTCGAGTCATTCCTGTCTGGCGAAGCCATGATTGAGCTGGCAGCCTGACCGTGCTGTATGCCGTCGTACTATCTCTTTTGATCTGGATAGTTATGGTGCAAAGCAAAAAACTAAAANTTTTTTTAACAAATTTGATAAGATAATTCGCTCTGGGAAGCTTAGTATCCAGGAACGCAACTTATTGCTCGATACTACGCCGATCTTATTAGGAAAAGGGCTCGAATTGAAATGCAGGATAGAGGTGGTCCTTAAGAGCACAACAGCAGTTACACAAACATCCCATGATCCACAACGGATAAACTGAAGGTTTGCCATCGTGGATGCCACCTTAGGATGCTTCATCATTAGCCAGCCACTAGAAGCTCTGCTTGAAAGAAGTTCCCCCAGCATGCAGTCTCCGCTGTGCGCGGGGTATGGGCAGTTCTGAACAAGGTTTTGTCGGGAGTCTACCCAAGCAATGGGCGAGGCCTGAGTCGTGATGGTAGTGGCTGATAGGGATCGGCAGTTGACCGACTCCCCAATTCCACCGAGACCTCGGGGATCGCCTGCTTGTTTTGGCGATCCTGTGCCCTGTAACTCAACTGCCAAGACTGCTGTGGAAATGCAAATGTCACTGGTTTGTCACTGAGAGGCCCTCTGGAGGCGTGGGGTGGAAGATGTTGAACCTGCTCGTAATATAAACAACCTTTAAACTCAGTATGGAGGCGCGGGGGGAAGTTAAGCCCATAAAACGGCGGCGCATGGGGATTGAGCTTAGATGGCGCCGGTGGTCACCTCCACACGCCTTGTATTTATTACCACCAATCGGGAAGACGACCCAATTGTCTTCTCATTCGTAAGGAACAGAGCCCGGGTTTCCGAAAAGTCAAAGTTTCGATTGTTGCTGTGCCTTAATCTGTAGCTTTTCTAAGCCCTGTCGTAACCTCTCGTCCATCCCACTCGCCACAGGTCGGCCCGTTTCTCTATCAACAAAAACATGGACAAATTCTCCCACGGACTTAACCTCCTCAACACCCCGTTCAAAGAGAGCGACTTCGTATGTAACACTGCTCTTACCGAGCTTATTGACTCGTAATGCGAGTTCCGCGACAGCTGGGAAAGCTATGGAGCCGAAGTAGTCATTGTGTGAATGAACCACAAGTCCATATTGAGAGGACGTCGGAGGATGTAGTCCGCAATGCTCAACAAGGTAAGTGTTCACCACAGAATCATATCTTGAAGTGTTAGGAGATACATAAGCAAAAGGGATGGGGAAAACTGAAGAGCTGTAGGAGCTTACAGGAAATTATAAATGCTATTATTCATATGATCGTACTATTATCACATTTGAGTAAACAGTAATTGTTTCTTATAGAAGCGCATCTTACCATGTCATTGTCGGACCTTCGGGACGCAGAGTTGCTGTTAGTATCTCATCTGGGGATCTCACTTCGCACATGAAATGAGATAAGGTGGGGAGCACACAGCGTACCATCGCGTCCGGTATTCAAGTAAGAAGCCATAATCTGACCTCTTCCTCTTCTTGAGTTCTGCGTTTGCCATTGATGTCTTTGGAGATATTTATTTAACAATTGGAAATTGATCTGCTTGAATCGACTCTGTTCTCATAATAACATATTGATAAAAAAGATGGAAGCCTCCTACGAAATGAGAAGAACCATAGCCGGGGATTATATTTAGTGGACTTGAGCCGAGGTGGTGTCTGAAAAAACCAAGCCTTCCCGAATCGGGCCGCAGCGATGGTTTTTGTCAGTAGACACCGCCCTAGAAATAATATTCCCCAGACGGCAGAAAACCAAATGACTCGACAGGAACCATAGAATAGGATAGGAGCTCTCGTTTCTCCCGATCTAGTAGGTTTCTTTGAAGCTCTGTCTCGCTGGCTCCTTCTCCGCGCATAATCGCGCTCCTAGCCCGCCGGGCCCAACTGGCAAACCCAACAATGGCACTCGTCGAGGTTGCGCAAGATGTAGGTATGCCACTGTTGGTAGAGAAAAAGCCCTTCCAGGAACCACCCTCTGTAGTAACGACACCATGCGATCCTTGGCCTCGTCCTTATTACCTAGAAAACGGTCTACGGCGGGTTGCGCCCTATCACTTTACTTATAACACATTCTGCAAGGAGAGATGGAGGGGAAGAGAACTGCTAGATATATTCTCGAGCGAGTTTCGGGATAGACCGTTGGAATACTATGTATGTATATTTGCAAATATTTTTTACGGGACAAGATAGGGAAGAAATGAAAAGAACTCTGCTAACAAAACTAGAAAGATGCCATAGAGCGCGGCAATGTGGTTGTGAATGGCAAGCCAGTACCTACCCCACAACACATTGTCAAGAACGGAGATGTCATCTCACACACCCTGCATCGGCATGAACCACCGGTCACCTCGCTCCCAATTGGAATCATTCACGAAGATGACGATATAATCGTCATCAACAAGCCGGCAGGTATTCCAGTCCACCCAGCAGGTCGCTACAACTACAACTCCATCATCGAAATCATGCGCGCGGAACGAGGCCACGGCTGGAACCCCTTACCATGCAACAGACTAGACCGACTGACGAGTGGGATCATGTTCATCGGGAAGCATGCCAAGGCAGCTGATGTCCTGACTCAACAGATCATGGCGCGAACCGTCCGAAAGGAATACATCGCGCGGGTAAAGGGACGGTTTCCAGATGGCGAGGTAGTTTGCGACCAGCCGATCTTGCAAATATCACCAAAGCTGGGTTTGAACCGAGTTCGTGCAAATGGCAAACCTGCTCGCACGGTTTTCAAGCGGTTGGCATACTACCCTCCACGAAACCGGCGGAAAATGGATTCTACCTCGACGGTTACCAACTCTGATGCTACTACTGCCACTACCTCTACCGATGATACTGAAAATGTCTTAACAACAGACTACGACGGCAAGCCCTGGATGAAACTAGAAGGCTACTCCATCGTCCGCTGTCTCCCTGTAACAGGCCGCACCCACCAACTCCGCGTCCATCTTCAATTTCTCGGCCACCCCATCGCCAACGATCCTATCTACTGCAACCAACGCGTCTGGGGGATAAACCTGGGTTACAATGACTCCGATGCCTCCCAGAACACAGACGAAGATATTATCACGCGCCTCGCCCGCATGGGCAAGGACGAGGTTGCCGACGCAGTAGCTTACCATGACGAGATGGTTGACGAGTACAATAAGAGGAAGGCAGAGAAGATGTCCGGGGAGCTGTGTGAGGTTTGTCAGACGGCACTTTATACGGATCCCGGGGAGCAGGAACTTTGTCTTTGGTTGCATAGTTTACGGTATGAGGATGCTNGGGGGGAAGTGGAGTTACGTTAGTCCATTACCGTCGTGGGCGTTACCGCCTGAAGGGATGGAGGGGCCGAGGGAGGTTGGAGGGTTGGAGGAGCTTGTGGAGGCTGTGAAGGAGGAGAATCCGGAGCTTGCTTCTGGGGCGGCGTAGAAAAAAACTTCTCTAAAGATTCCTGCATGCTCTTGAGAGGAAGTGTAGGTGTTTTTATTTGGTCTCTATGAGCATGGAAATTGGGGTGTTGGAGCACACAACTCTCTCGTTACCCTGGTTTAGAAGATGGGTTGAGAGTAAAAAACATGGGATTGCCTTCTTTAACGAAGGATGTTTTTTTCCCTTCTCCACTTCATAATTAACTTGCCTCACTCAAGGAACAGTTATAGCGAGGGATAGATGCAAGGAATAGAGGCAGCAAACCACTACTGTTTAGAGTGCACGTCTCTTAAGTCTACGATGGGAAACCAATGGTGTTTCATAAGTAGCTTGATATTATAGAGAGAGAAAAATAAACAGGAGAAAACTTCATGGATTAGATACCTAACCACGATCTATATAATATCTATCATTCTTAGTTATCGCTTCTCATCCNAAAAAAACACCATACACATATACGGACATAAAACATGTATATATACACGCATATACAAAATCCAAAACGTATCGCTAAAATCATTAATTACGTAAAGCCCATTTTCCTGTTCTCCCTCTCGGCTTCGGCCTCGGCTTCATCATCACCATCTAATCGAATTTCGTGTCCATTTCCCTCTGTGACGAACGTACTTGCAACAACGTTCCCGACTGCCATTACTGCAATCGACCAGAACACAATCCCCACTACGCCTTTCTCCAGTCCATATCCATACAGCCAGCCTCCAAACGCCGGCCCAATAGTCCGCGCGGCACTACTAGCGCTCTGACCAATGCCGTGGATAGTTCCTAGCACACTAGGATGAGGCGAGCAATTATTGATTAGGATGGCAGAGGCTGGTGTAGCGAACGTGCGGGCTATGACCCAGGAGAAGAGGATCCCAGAGAGGGAGATCCACAAGAGGAATCCGGTTTTTTGGTACGGTGGTGGAGTCGTAGAGTGGACGAGGGCTAGATAAGGTGCAAGAACGTAGACAATGGGGAAGCAATAGAGGAAGACGCGCCATGCACGAACAGTGCCTAGACGGGCGTTCACCCAGGGGTAAAGGAAGAGCTGGAGTGTAATACCAATAGTGCCTAGAATAGCCATCGCCACTCCGACGTCTCGAGGTGGAAGGCCTATGCCACCAGTGAAGACGAAGGGAAGGTGAGGATGGTAATCTGCATTCGCAGGACTGGAGGGATTGTAGACAGGGGTTGAGAGGAAGGAGTACCAGACGTTGTTGAAAGTTCCCATGGTCCCGGCTAGCAGACCGTGGGAGACTAGTGTGCTCACTACGTTGTAGGTGAAGATCTTGCGGAAGGGAAGACGGCTTTTGTAGCGCGGCGCAACACGCTTCTTGGGTTTGGAAGGCGGAGCGGAAAGTTCAACATCGATGCTGCTACGGCGGACTAGCACACCCTGGGCTGGATCAGCAGCTGGAATAGCGACATAGTCATCAGAATTAGGTTGCCCCTTTTTAGAGAAAATTCGTCGATATACTCCAGAGAAGAACCGGCCCAGTTTCGTGCCTATATCTTCGGTGTTGGATAAAGATTCAAGAGTCTACGTATAAGGTTAGATCGACATGAATTATATATACCATAACAGTTTAGCGTAATCTGAGGTATCATATACTCACCTCTTCTAGTCCAAAGAATACAGCAAGTGCTGCAGAGCACAGAAAGCAAGCACTAAGCAAATTGGGTGGCGCGTAAGGATAATCCTCCAAGAACTTGATACCGCCAAAGAGGCTCGGATAATTGGCAGCTGGGTCAGCCATCAGACCTCCCAAAATGGGCCCAATGATAGTGCCAATATTGGCGCACATGGGAAGTAGCAAGAATGCTCTGGACTGATACCTAATTTTAAGAACTTAGTATTGGGTGGATGCACCGTAGAGGGTAGGAAAGAAACCTACTTCTTTTCCCTGACAATCTCGCTGATCATGGTTCTCATTACACCAACATTACCGTTAAGAGCGCCACCCATCATGCGGAAGAACATTGCCTGCGCAAAGGTTTTGGAGAATCCGAATCCAACACAGGAGATGGTCGTTCCAAACAGGCCAATAAGAAGAGTAGTCTTGCGGCCGCGAGAGTCAGAGAAGCGGCCCCACAACATTGCTGTGCATAGTTGTGCGGCAGCAAAGGAGCCTTGCATGATACCCGCCTGCGATGCAATGACAGAGTCGGGGAGAGTCTTATCAAACGATTTGAGCTGATAAAACAGATATGACTGCAGAAATAGAGTTAGAGATATTAGAATTTTCTGTCCGCTACTTCCAATTCAAAGATCTATGACGGATGAGTCTAAAAGGGATACTTACTCTCAGAGACGTTTGGACTAATGGCTCGGAGAGCCGCGCCACGGTCAGGATGGCCAGTTGCCTTTTGCGAGGCAGACTGCTCCATGTGATGGGTTTCTCTTCCACTTTCGGAGCCAGGAGATCGACCTGTAAGGGGTCTTCATCTTCCTGGATGAACGACTCTCGTCGCTCACGATCATACGGCTCCTGCGTCGGGGGACGGGCACTCGGAGAGACACTTCCGTATCGGACATGGTGATGGCTGTGAACCCTGAGTGAGCGGGATTCTCGCTCAGTAGCATCTACGTCGCTTTCATTGCCATCATTGCTGCGGTTGCTATCGTAGAGTTTTGCGTAGTCTGGAGAATTTCGAGAAGGGCTGCTCATGCTTGGTGGCGGGGTTGAAGCGTCGATGCAATTCGAGCAGTGTGCCTTTTTGCTCTTTTTGTGTGGCCAAAGAAAGTGTTGGCCTTGGGAATCAGGCACCGAAAATCTGGGGTATCTCGCGGGAACTAAAAACGCGTCGCCACGGCTCTCTTTGCTTGGTCACAGAGAGCGTCGCGCTTTATTTGTATGGATGAAGGTGCAACAATCAGAAGTCTCAAAAAAAAAATGATAGAAAATTTTTATACTCTTGGAAGATTTGGAGCTGCAGATTGGAGATGTCTCAAGTCTCGACCTTTCACAGCCACGCTGCTGCTATCCCAGCAGAAAAGCTTATCAAGGCAGGCGGAGGGCAGGGCTCGTGCTCATTGGTGGCGGGAATCTCGCAATACGGCTGTCGGCACCGCAATTTTCTGTGGCACAGCAAGTCACAAGTACCGGTACCTCCGTACAGTGGATGTACCTCCGTACCGCTGTGCTTAGAGAGAGAGCACGCGACCGCAGCCTTGTCACTCAGCCTGGCATAGCCTTACATCAAACTGCTTTCTGTCTCTCTTCCTTGTATGCTTCTCCTAGGCCTCTATTAGTAGAGTCTGTGCAAGGCTGAATCTGATGGCATACCCATTGTTGAACTGAAGCTCACAGCTCATAACTCAAAGATGGGGAGTCCTGGTCATAAGACACCCCATCTTTCCAGGAGACATTACCCCGAATGCGAGACATCAGGGATGTCTTCCATGCTCCATCATCTTGCCCGGTACTGTACAGTATAACCAGTCCAGAGGATTTAAGCATGCAGACATTTTGGAGATAGAGGACGTTATGAGGTGGCTCTTGGGATGAACAACAGGTGATTATTAGCACACGCCAGTCCAAAATCTGTTTCCGTTCGGAAAGGCGAGCAGAGCTGCTTTACTGGCAGTTTTTAACGAGAACGATACAGTTAAATCTCGACAACTCGATAAAAATACGAGAGATAAATTACATCGAGTTATCGAGATCAACTGCAGATTGACTGTCGTTAGCGTCGAAGGCGATCAGTTTCGGGTCCTCGGCTGCGCCGCATCCCCCTAACTTTACCAAATATCACAAATTCAACCTCACCATATAGGAACATATGGCATCAATCTGTTAACCGCTTATTTAACTCCCCTCTGTCATAAGAATTCTCATTCAAAATACGTGCGGTTTAATACTAGTGTATGTTATTCGGCGGATAAAATATTCTTCCTGTGGACTTGCTATTTCTGGTCAAACAAGGAACCTCATTCTCCCGATTCCTTCCCGCTAGCTAAAGCAGGCCCTGTCATCTGCAAGAAGACTAAATGTATCATTTGCGTTGAAAATGAGCAGCTTTCATGCTAGGAACAAATTTGATTGTGTAAACTAGTTAGAGCGAGGCTACACGTGCTAGTGACTTTGTATAGCTAATAGCAATAGACCAAATCACATTGAAAAGACTGCATCGGATTACTGCTAATAGTCATCGTGGAAAGATGGAATTGAATCGTATTTGGCACGAGCCAGAAGTCGTCATCTATAGTGCTGTTATCACTCCGGGAATATGCTGCTCAGGGCAAGCGTATGATCTAGCAAATCGCCGATGGTATCAGATCAATGTTAGCTCGGACGCCTACGATGAGGAGTGGATGGCAAATATCGCTGAAAACTACATTTCAACATATCACCGCACTTTTGGGAAGTAGACCCCATTCACGTTATAAATGCGACAAAGGACGGTTCCTTAAAGTTCGATACACAGCCTAATCACGTTATTGCCAGACCGATTCGTGAAAAGTTGTAATACCATTCCAAGGGGAAGACTGCTATCCCTATTGTTTCTTTTGATCACTTAGTAGATAAAGTCTACCTGGGACGTGCCATCGATAGATGCTGTTGGAATGGCCAAGACTGCGCATTTAAACGGATCGAGTTCGATTGCGATATCGAGGCTATTGATCGAGAAATCAAGAGCAGGGAAAACTTGCTGGAAGCTCTAGATCTTCACTATCAAGCCAACGAAGATGCCAACAAGATTATAGAGCAGCGATTTAATGTTATACCAATTCTAGCTGTTGTCGTCATTGAGCAAGACGGTGATAATGACGAAGTTATAGGCATTCTAATGCCTTTTAGCGGTCTTAGTCTAGAATGGTTGTCCGTATCCGGGCCAAACTCTACTACTTCCGCGTCTGGTTTCAGAGATCCTGAGATTACGAGAGGACAGTTGCGAGATCTAGCTCGTGGTGTTCGTGAATTGGCGCAAGCAGGGGTTATACATGGCGATATCAACGAGAGGAATACACTTAAAAAACCTTACAAAGCAACCGCTGCGGAAGGGTATCAAGAACAGAACCGTCTGGTCTTAGTCGATTTTGGCGATACGGCACCAGAATATAAAACCGATGCATTTGCACTTGGTGAGCTGTTCATTTGGTGCAAGGAACGCTCTTCGTGGGGTGTTTCAGACCAACGCAAGGTTGAGGATGCAGCCCAAGTTCTGAAAGAGAACGGAGACTTTGACCGGGTGTTGGGTGTTTTGGATGACGAAAGAGATATGAAAAGGGAGATGGATTTGGACAATGAAGGGCGGTGAGGATGAGTGAGGTCTAGGTGAACATGCAAAGGAAGGGAGGTGAGGATGATTATCTAATCTATGGCCTTGTGGCCTCAGCCACTCCGCAATCAGTGATATCACGTGTGACCTCCCAGATCAAGATCTGTATGGAGTAGTTATTTGATGTTGGCAATAATCATCCTGTAGTCCCTCAATCCTAATATAGTAACCAGCGGCATCAGCCTCACCCAATAGCTTGGTCCTGGGACGAACTAGATGAGACTGGGAAAGGCGCTTATTATTATTGCCTACAAACACGGCGGCTGCTCTTTGCGCTGTACTTAGTTTGCTTACTGGTTGCTATGGTCGTCAGCCTTGTTGACGTTGTGGCTTGACGAAGCTTACATCCATGGAAACAGACACAACCCCTCATTCTGAGAGCAGTTGGAAATAACCAACTGCAATTCATTTTCTCTCCCTATCAAACTCTTCTTGTCAAGGTTGCTACCCAAGAATGGAGAATCATTCGGACTCGGGTGAGAGAGAAGGAGCATGCCTGCCCAAAGACGGCCAGCAGCATCGGATTCAACCCCGCCGGTGCTTCCAATTGCACCCAGATCCGTCCCCTCATACCTCATCTCCAAAGAGGGCATCCAATGGACATCCAACAGCACCGATTTCCTGTGGTTCAAGCAAAAGAGGGGTGAGAAACGCGGGGTCACGTGCCGACCTCGGCCAGCGTCAACGTACAGTCAGATTATTGTGTCGAAATGCGCGCGGCCAAAGGAACGTCGTCTACAACCTCCATTACACCGCTACTTGCCAACCACGTCTCTGCAGCGGCCACTACCTGCGACTTTGCCACGCATTTTGGTCGTCTGCCCCACCGCTGGTGCTTC
This sequence comes from Scytalidium lignicola, assembly GCA_002812745.2. Classification (NCBI taxonomy): domain Eukaryota; kingdom Fungi; phylum Ascomycota; class Leotiomycetes; genus Scytalidium; species Scytalidium lignicola. Next base: position 48,064 of record NCSJ02000160.1, read on the forward strand.
AAAACCACGTAGCGGTGTGTCGACAGTCGTGCCAGCAAAGCTGTTGTCTCTGGCGGCTCGCCCCGCCATAAGAGCTCGTGCCTCTCTACAAGAGACAACCCCTCCAGTTGTCTTGCAGCAGCGCCAAGGGCCGCTGGGAGGCCTTGCATCACAGCTACTCTGGAAACGACCAAATGTCTTCAATAAGCATGTATGACTTGGTGCAGCTTATGCAAGACAATCGTGCTAACGTCCGGTGTATCATATAAACCAGTGGGAAAGTGGGCAAGCGTCCGCCTCATTGGTCTTGTCGTGACACGGCAGCCTCCTTTCTCGGGGCTTTTGACAACACCTTTTGTACATATCTTGTGAGATGCTGGTGCTTGTAACCCCTCATCCTGGTAAGAATACTTTATAATGAAGAGGGGTGCCTCTTTTTCTTCCTCTACTCTCTCTTCCCAAGTGCTCTGATCTATCCTCAAGTGCTTTCTCACGAAGTTTTCTTATAATATCGTTCAGAACTGTCTCTCGAAGCAGTTCTATTCACATAAACAAACCAAACCAAACTACACAAACAACCCATTTTTCGAAATGGCAGCTGCTGTTCTCTCTCCTTTCCAAGGTCTCTCTATTGACCAAGGCCTTTCTATTGACCAGGGCATTATCCAGCCTTCTCCCGTCTCTCAGAACTCTCCTCGTCATGGCAGAACCCGAAATGGCAGCATTGCCAAGGGCAAGTCCCGGGGAAGAGGATATAGCATTGTGGATGACCGAGAGGTCACCATCATGAAGGCCTTGAGCTTCGTGTTGAAGCGAACAGTAGAAGAAGGAGAAGAAGTAGAGGGAGAAGAGAGGTTGATTGCTGATTCAGAAGGATGGGTTGGTTGCAACGCTATTGTGAGTATCAAATACCGTCTGGTTTCGGCTATCATCCCTAAACGTGGGATCATATACATAGAGTATCCTTTAAACTAACCTTACTAGCTCAACCACCCCAATCTCTCCGCCCTTGAGGTCTCTCTCTCAGAACTTCAATCCCTCATCACATCACACACCTCCAAATCTAAGTTCATAATCGAACGTATTCCCTCTTCCTCACCAGAAAGCACTGAACCCTCAGACTTCCTCATCCGCCTCACACCAGTGGCCCCGAAGGACAGTGCTTCCCAAATCTCTGCCTCCTCCACCCCCGCTGCGCCCAAACTCACACCTCTAACCGCTGACTCCGAAAATTTACCGGACCTGGTTGTCTACGAGACTTCCTATGCAAACTACCCATTGATACTTGCCTCAGGCAGCATCAAGCGTGCTGGTGGTCAAGCCCACCTCTCATTCTTCTCCATCACCATTGATGAGGAGGGTACCGAGGTCCGCACGCCGACACCAACCTCCTCATCCGGCGATGTATCCATCTATATCGACCTCCCAGCGGTGCTCTCTTCTGACTCGGCCATCGCGTGGCAGCTGACCGAGACCGGCACCGTCATCACCGAAGGTGACGCAGACGGTTCTATTCCAAGGAAGTACTGGAAGAAGGCCGTAGCAAGACGCCCTGATATCGGCGTCCTGTACGAGGATGGCGAGATTCGCAAGGAGGTCCCAGTTGGACTTCGCGGCAAAGGCCAGAAAGGTAAACGCGGTGGTGCCAAGGGCAAAGGTCAACGTGGATTGAAGGAGATGAAAGCCCAAAGCGAGGATGAGGAGACCTCCTCCAGTGAATAAGATATAGAATTAATATTATTACAATGATAGCCCATCAAAAGAGTTGATGGAGCTAGACTTAATACTTGTGTCGTTTTTATATAGCATTTCTCTTTTGTTTGGTTTTGTAAGATGGTGTTGAGAAGAGACGGGGTCATGGCACGGAAATTGGATTGGATTGGATTGGATTGGGATGGGTTGGTTGGACTTTGGATGGGGTGATATGGGATGTTTCGGGGTACATAAGCATACCAGTGGATGGGCAAGGCACCTGCTTTGATGAAAGCATGGATGGTTTTAAGAGCATCGATAGATGACTTTGGTTGCAAGAGTGCAAGTACAGCATAGCACAGCATCATGAGAACAATACAGTACAAATTTATACGTGATGCTAAGAATTCAGCATCGACGGCAAGCAAGCAAACATCAATTCCACCTTTATGAACTTGTGTTATAGTATACAAAATCCTTGTCCATTTTCCAAAACGCCAATAATATTTATATCTAGGTCCTTCATTCCGAACTAAGGGGGTATCATATATCAAAATTCTCAAAGCCCATCATCCTCCTCATCCTCGCTCTCATCATCACCTGTTTCGGTAACCTCATTACTCCCAGCGCCATCCCTATCACTCTCACGCTCACGCTCGGCTGCGTCAGCCTGCCTACTCTTCTCCATCTCCAACTGCATCAACCTCTCCCTTCTCTCAAAATAAAACCTGTCTAAGAAATTCGTTCGCTGCTTCTGCGTCCATCCTTCGACTACAAACGCGAAATCCGTCGCGGACGCAAATCCATACGTCTTAGCCATGGTGCAGAACTGTCTCACTGCAACGTCATCAGGAGGGTGGTACTTGTAGTGGATTGGCGTGTTGAGAAAGCTGCTAGATGATTCCAGATCCCGAGATGTGGCAGCCGGTCGTTGGGAGTATTCACGGAAGAGGACTTCTTCGCCTAGGTCTGCGTCATTGCCGGCTTCTTCTGCGCGGCGACTTAGGTGGGTTTCTACTCGGGACGAGCCGACAACCTCGCTGTTTTCATGCGTGTAGATTACGCCGGCTGAGGCTAGGATTGCTTGGACGACATCTGTTTTGGGACGGGATGGTTGAATTTGCTTGGTGGAGGATTTGCTGTCTGCTGCGTCTGAGGCGATGAGGGCTACTAGCTGGGACATTGCGGCATCTTCGTCATCATCGTCGGTCTTGAGGGGGTTATCGTTGTCGTTCGCAGCGTCATCCATATCGACTTGGATTAGGCTTACACCCGCTTTTGCTTCTGCTACGTTGGTTTTGTTGACAATGTCTCGGAGGACAATGTCATCACCGTGGAAACTCAGAAGGTTTTCAAGGCCGAAGATTTCCCCTTGCTGACCAGGAATGCTTTGCACTCCTTTAAAATAACGACGTTCGAGTGATGCATTGTACCCAATATTGGCTTGTTGCTGCTTGTATATTTGTCTAGCATAGACGATTTCTTCTACGGTTCCTGCAGAGATTAGTCGGAATACTTCGACGTCTCGCACCTGGCCTATACGATAAGCTCGGTCTTGAGCTTGTAGATCGTAGCTAGGGTTCCAGTTTGGATCGAATATCACCACTTTATTTGCGCTGGTGATATTTAGCCCGACTCCTCCAGCCTTTGTTGAGATTAAAAACACAAATTGTCCAGGATCTGTGTTGAAGTCATCAACAACTTTCTGTCGATCCTCGTTGGGCATAGAGCCGTCAAGAAAACTGACATTATAACTTGTGTTATGGAATAGATGTTGAAGCATTTTAAGCAATCTAACACTGTGCGAGAATATGAGCACTCTGTCACCGTTTCCATGCCAAAACCTTAACAGTCTCTTGAGAACTTTCCATTTTCCACAGAATTCAGGATTAGAGAGGTTAAACAGCGAATCTCGCTTGCTGTAGAGTTCTCTCCATCTATCAGGTACCATCTCCTGAAGGAATTCCAAATCCCTTTGTTGCTTTTCTCGCATATCGGCAGAATTAGGAATAAGGAGAGCCAAATGATTTGATAGTTTTTGAAGAGTAGCAATGACTGGGAAGACTAGAGCCTGCCATTTTGTGCTGCTATCTGGCAACAGAGCCCTGCAGCACCAACCTGCTTTCTTCCCCGAACCGCATTCACAAGCATCAGACGAATGCTTTACATAATAAACCATTTCACCATCTAGAAATGTCTCATATGCTTCTCGTTGAATCTCAGTAAGAGGGCAGAATACCACAGTGTCTGTCTTCTTTGGCAGTTGATGTGCTATAAGACTTTTCATCCTCCGTAGAAAGAATTCAGGAAGCAGATTATCTCTCAGCTTCTTTGCAGTCCTTCGAGCTAAGCTCAGTTGATACATAGTGGCATCATGTCTATGCTAGATTAGAAACAGCCCAAAAAAATGAGGGAACATAATCGCTACGTACGATTGTCCTATTTTCAGTGGCTCACTAATGCTGGATTGCCATGTAGATAATGGCCCAAAACGTCCAGGGTTTGTCCAGTTAAGCAATGTCCACAATTCCTCGTACTTATTCTGAATAGCAGTTCCTGTAAGTCCAATCCTACATAGTGCGTTCACCTCATTCATAGCTTTCGTAGTCTCAGACGATCGTTCCTTCATCATGTGGCATTCGTCCGCTATGACGCAGTCCCAGGCAATCAAATTTAGTAAACTTTTATGGTCTCTGTATGTATGGTATGTCGTTATAACTATTTCCAAGCGTCCAGCTTTGGCTGCCTCAAACACTTCATCCTTGGTAGCACCATGAAATTTATCTACGTGCCACCATCCCCAGCGAGCCAGCTCATTCATCCAGTTTTGGATGAGCGAACCAGGACAGACGATCAGAACTCGAGGGTACCAAAGATCTTTCGCCGCTCTGCGCATCTTACGCATCCTTTTTGAATCTCGCTCATCTCCGGTTTTTCCAAAAGCAACGGTCAACAACGCAGCAACTTGGACCGTCTTGCCTAGGCCCATATCGTCACCTAGAATGCCTCCTTTCTGATAGACAAACAGCTCATGCAGAAATGCCACCCCATCAATTTGATAATCTCGGAGGTATTGTGCAATAGAAGCTGGAATGACTCCTGCAGATATCGGTAGCTCAATATCCCTATATGGACGTGATGGCTCCACGGTTTCTGGAAAATTCGGTCGCTCTTCAAGATCTGCAAGTCTCTCATCGTCCGAAAACTCGACATCATCATATTGAGGTGGAAGACTCAAGCCAGCTTCCTGTAGGATCTCATAGTTTCTATCAAATTCTTTTCTTCGTGATAGCAAATATTCCGGGACAGCCTCTTCCATCATCTCATACTCCGAATCATGACCCCATTCCTTGTCCGTCTTTGGTGGTTCGCGTCCATTTTCCTTTGCTTCCTTCCGCCTAGCAACTACATCATTGGTTTTTGCCTTGAGCTTCTTTTTAGCAGCTGCAGTCTTCTTCCGCTTAGCAGACTTCCTATTCTTAAACTTTTGGTATGGGTCATCGTCATCTTCATCCGCAGACCACTCAATTTTCTCTCCGGCTTTGCGTTTTCCTTTACTCTGGGATGTGATTTTCACGAAATTTGTGGTCTCGATATCGGAGTCTGTGCCGCCACTTGAAAATGATCCAACGATATCTAATGAGTGTAAGCGTAGGCAGTTATTTTAGACGCGCTTTTGGGAGATATACTCTCTATATATTGGTCAGCGGTCATTGGCGCGCCTCTTCCTCCGACACCGACATCTAAATCTTCTTCGTCCGTCGTAAGTATGTACTCCTCCGCAGCTGTTCTCCGTTCCATAGCTATCTTTACGTGGAGGGATCATCGTGCCAGACAGGATTGAGGGGCAAAAGCGCGTCACCAAGACGCGACTTAATATCTAGCCGTTAGTGCCTCAGGCAATAAGTCCTACTCTAGGAGGCTCGTTTTTTAAAGCAACGAGAATGAAGAAATCAATCAAATTACAATTATATCGATATTGCAGTTTTGAATTCGTGATATTCTTATCAACAATCGTTTTACAAGCGATTTCACGTTCACTTTGCGTACCCAATATGACCTTATATAAGATGCTGTAAGTGGTTAAGTTAACCGTGACGGCTAAGGATTTCTCCAACTTCGGAAGATCTCCCGCCGTCAAAAAAGCCAACGTCATTGAAGCTCATTTGTGATCGCGCCAGAAGCGCACAAGAGCTCGTATTAGAACAATACTATTTCTTTCCAAACCCGCCCCGGGGGAAAAAAGTGGTCGATCCGGGATTGATAGATATACCCAAGCGCTTTTCTTTCAAACTGCATGCCCGGGAGGTCAGGGAAGCCGACACGTATTTTTTTTCTCTCTAAAAAAATCATACTCATACTCATACTCATTGGGCTGCTCTTTAGTTTATTTGACCAAACCTATTTTGACGTCTGCAGAGAACGCTTGAGGCTACAAGTATAATTTTTCTACCACTAATATTCCTTGCTAGAGGCAAAAGAATCAACAGTTGAATAGTACGAAAGAAGAAGAAATTTTAAAAGAAATAACTTGAAAATAACTTAAACTTAATATCTTATAACTTTGTAGTATAGTTAACTTTTTGGGTTTCATATCTTTATATTTTGTACTTCTTGTAATCTTTATAGTTGTCCTTTTGTTTATAGTGTTTATGCAAATTTGAAAGTTTGTTCTATGGTAATAAATTGTTTGTATAAGTTTAACTAGAAATGTTAGAATTAATTAAATATGATTTACGTTACCTTTATCCACTGGACTGTACTGTGACTGATATCCTGCTAGAGCTTCTTGTTCACTAAAATCCTCAACCTTTGCGACTCGAAGCGTATTTTTGCATGCGCCAATACACGAATGTGATGATACCGATCAAGCATATAGCAAGTGCTAGTAATGCATAGTCATATTTCCCGTTCAGAGCTTGTGGAAAGCCACTGATTTTAGGGATTAGTTAAAATAGGCCCCAAATAGAAGGGAAAGGTGGAATCTTACATAAATCCATTGATGATACCAAGAGGTATCACGACTCTACCAAGCCAGATATGATATGGCGCCAACTTGGTTGGTGCAAAGGTTCGTTTATAGATTCTGTGGTGTATGAATCCGAGAAGGAACTGGCCGATCATTGCTAGTATCACAATTATTCCGAGGATTTGATGGGGAGAATTCCAGTTCTTCGACTGAAGTCTCATTGTTAGCAAAAGAACATTGTGATGATAAAGGAGCGGACTGACGCGGTTATACATTGTTCCAGCATAGATCCCAACACCAGTTCCAATAATTGCAAGGACCGCAGAAGTGCTCATGTTCCAACTGTGGAATCTTGGCTGATTCAGGATACGGAGAAGGAATACCCCAAAAGGCATCAATCCAAAAAACACCAGAACCATCAGAGCTGCATGAAGTGGCGAAGAAAAGTCATGATCAGTTGAGTCACTAAGTTCCCTCGTACCTACAGTGCTGGAGAAAATGGGTGCTGGAACACCTCCAGCACCGACTGCTTTAGTCAAATCCATTTGGAAAGTTCCATATTTATCATGGCGTTTAGTATCCGCCGACTTTGAGTTTGTCTTCAAATTCCCAGACGGTCCAGTGGCGTAGATAAAATTTTCTGCTGTCGAGGTGATATTGAGTGAACCCCCACTCCATTTCCTACAGCTCTCGCATTTCGCGTTGACAGTGATCCATTTATTATGTTTGTCATTTCCTGTACCAGGCAAGAGAGTGATTGCTACATTCGATGTATAGCTAGGTTCAGTGTGTCCATCTGTTATTCGGGGACTGACCGTCACGCTGTTTTCGTTAGAGGAAGTGTATAGTAAGAACATCAAGGATCCTTTCATTTTGTCCGAACCCATTCCCACGGACTATTCTCTGTTCAGCAAATAGGTAAGGTGTATATGTGATAGGAGCCTCGACTTACAATCCAGGAGTGGCTGCTAGAACCCGACAACGAAAAGTAAATGTCATCGCTGCCATCACTAGGTACATTGAGGGAAAATGTTATGCCTGGGTGATGCGATACAAATCCTGAAGCAGGAATGTCTACTGCTCTAACAAGAGAGACCGTTAGGTAGAATGCCGCCGCTAGTTAAACAGTTAATACGCTGTCCGGGATGGCCCGTAAACTAGGAGATTAAATTACATACCAACGACTACTAAAGAATGTTGTAGATTAACCATCTTCACACCTTTCTTGAAAATCTGAAGAAGAAAAGAACTGCGGACTTAAAACAGAAAGTGATACAGCATAGGAGAAGACAATAAGGAACATCCTTTCCTCAAGTACTTATGGACTTACATTACGCACGTACTCACGTATCCTGTATCATTCCACTCCGGCATTCAAGTTTCGCCGTTGCAACGTAAACACTCAAGGAAGTTGTCACTGATCTCATGTAAGAGGTGGATGAGCATCTGGAGCTGTTTAACCAATCATTGGCCGTTTATTAGGGTTAAGGGGAGGAAATCAGAATCTAAGCGATGATGATTGGCTGAATATCGGGCGGTGTATCTTTTTGGCTGAGGACTGAGATAGGCTACGGACGTTACAACTTTTCAGTTTCTGAAGAAACCTATTGATATCTCCATGACTAGCTTTTCTCTTGAGCCTAGATACTCGGCACTGAAATTTTCCTTATTCCAACACGGGTAATCCTTTGCGAGGGATTGTAATCCATGTAACAGCAGCTTCAGCTATCATCTACCTAGCATACTTTAGCAATTCTTGCAATACCCATGAGCTTGTAGCCAAGCAAGAATATCTTCGTAATCTCTTTTCATCCATTTTTCCTTGGCTTCAACTGATTCCTGAGCCACGTCAATAATCGTTCTAAGCCCCTATGAATTAGGAGTATTAGCCCAAACGCCATCGTTTGCCATACTTGATTCAACGGATAAAGTTACCTCGGAATCTAACTCTCCAAATTTCTTCTTCACTTCCATTAATTGATCCATTGTTGTAAATGTATCTAAAATCATCCTAAACATTGGCCCAAAGGCCGCAAGCCCTCCAGCACCTTGAATGATATGACTATAATCCTGCATCCATTGTCCGGAGTTTAGGAGTTCCCAGAGAGCATTGATACCATTCTTATGTGTTTTAAGAGGTTTGAGAATGGAAAGGGTCTGAAATTTCCTAAGGGAGTCAACACTCAATGATATTTTCATTGTCTCTTCTATTGAGGATGGATCGGTGCAATAGCCAATGGACTGGTAGATTTGGAGTGCTTCTTCTTCGTTGTGGTTTGGTAGACTTTTAAGCTGAGTTATCAGCTGGGAAAACTGCCATTATATCAGTGACATACAATAACATATCAGGTAAGGTATCATACTGCTTTCTCTCCTTCATTCTCTAAAACTATCTTGAAGACTGCTGATCGAAGATTAGCATTGTCTGTAATCTTATCCCCATTTATAAAGCGACCAAATAGTTCCTGTGCATATACAATGGCATCTTTATTACCGCAAGAGTTTTGTAACAGTAACTCTTTTAGTCTGCTGTCGAGTTGTTTGTCTTCGCTAGAGAGATTGAAAACATGTTTTGAAATGCTATTCCTTAGAATGTCTTTCTTGAAGTTAGAGAAGTAGCGTTTGAATTCATCGCTTTCAAAAACAATGAATTCGGATATTTTTTCGAGTGTTAAAGTAATACTCTTCCAAACGTAATAGTTGTTCTCATCTTTGAAATTAAGGAGCAGGTCCAGAAGGTTTGAAGTCCTAGTATAGGGATGGCCAGCCAGTACTAATGCAGCGGTATCTGAAATGATACCAATCTTATCCTCAACAGACAATAAGCCAGATGGAACTGCTTTCCCTAGCAGGCTGAGACGATGAGGCTCATATGCAACGCGATAAAAGCCGATATGATCAGCATTGAATTTATAGCAGTCCAGAGGAACATCGAGTGATGTAGACTCTGTATCAAATAATCTTTCAATAAGTGCATTTGAAGTGCGGATCTTGAGAGAAATTGGATATAACATTTCTTCATCAAGATTCTCTCCCCCAGAGAACCAAAACCGTTTCTGAGTAATTGTCACTGAGTTGGAAGCTTTGTTTTCTTGTACACTAATAACAGGGTAACCAGAAGTCTTTGTCCATATGCCGATGATGCTACCAACATCAACTCCAGTAACTTCTTGCAAAGTATTCCACAAATCCTGGGTTTGGGCATTTGCATAAGCGTGCTTTTTCAAATATTTTTGAACACCATCGAGGAATCTCTCTTCACCCAAGTGACTACTTATCATCCGTAGTACAGAACAACCTTTCTTGTAGGTAATATCATCAAATATATGGACTAGATCGGTAGGATCTGCTATTGGTACTTCCACGGGGTGGCTCCTTCTGCTTGAATCTAGAAGAAGACCAAGCTGATAGCTCTCCCCTAGGAACCTTTGAAACGGCTCGGAAGTACCAAGCATTCTCGACCTCCCAATTAATGCTGCCCAGTCTGCAAATCCTTCATTGAGCCAAAGAGCATCCCACCAGTCCATAGTTACTAGGTTTCCAAACCACTGATGAGCAAGTTCGTGGAAAACTGTGGACATAGAAGAATCTCTCTCAAAAGACGAGGAGGTGGGACCAACCAACAGTTTTGATGGGATAAATGTGATGAGACCCCAATTCTCCATTGAACTCTGACTGTTTGGAATTGCAACCATATTCACCTTAGGAAGTGGAAATTCTATATCAAATGCTTTCTCAAATATTGATAAAGCCTTCGTGGCTGTATCAAGAGCAAATCGACCATCCAATATATTTCCATAGCCGATTGGAGAATAGATACTAACTGGCACACGAAATTCATCTGATTCAATCATGTCGAACGTTCCTATCACAAATGCTACTATGTAAGTAGACATTCTCGGAGTCTTCTGGAATTGAACCAGTTTGGAGTTGTTAATGCTTGAATCCGTACACGATTGGACCGGCATATTCCCCAAACAAGTGAGTCCTTTGTCAACTTGTAAGCCGATGGAGAATGTTGCTTTCAGGGCTGGATCATCAAAGCATGGAAATACTCTTCTCGCACCCGTAGCCTCCAAATCAGTTGATGCAATCCAATCCAAAGGTAGACTTTCCAAACCATTGTCCCCAAATTGTGTCATCCGAAACCCCAGTTCAGTGATTCCCACCATCCTTCCACAGAAACAAAGATGGATTTGCAGATATGCATTTGTATTGATAGGTTTGATTAGGATTTCGTGTGTCTGATCCTTTGGGTTCTGCTTTGTACCCAAGATGTCCATAGCAAGCCCTTTGTCGTCATAGATTGTCGTCTGTGTGATCTCAATGCAGTGTGCATTGAAGCAGGTGGTAGAAGTAGGTTCCTTTACGTTAACATCGATAGAGACAGAACCAGCAAAAGTTTGATTCGAAAAGTCTGGAGTAATTTGTAAGTTATAGTGAATTGGGATGATAGCTTTGGTAAGTCTATAATTGGACATTGTGAAGTCAATAGCTTTCACGTCTGCACTCCTTGAGAATTGTAAGGAAAACGGACAAATAAAGATAGGAAGTAATGTTAAATAAAAAATTGTATCTAGAATAGATATACTAGATAGATGAAGCAAAGGAAGGCTTCAATATATAATGGGAAGAGCAATAAAGGCTGTCTAGTTTGCCGCACATGATCGGTCATTACGCAGGCAGAAGAGTGAAAGGAAAATAGTAGTCCTCTTTAAGCCTCTAGGAACATCATGTTGGCAGATTTGTGGCTCTTGGTAATAGTTGGTCGGTTGTTAATCTGCTTAATATTGTTCTTGGTGTGGGATACCTAAAAGGGGTAAGTTCTATAACAGCCACAAGCGATAGTCTCAACCCAGGTGCATCGAATCTAAGGACTACCAAAAATCATCTCAGATAGTGCTGTGGTTCATTCTTCGATAATAATCAGGGAGAATTATCTCACCATCCTGCAGCATCTGAATAATACTAATTAAAGTTCCAATATGATGATGAGTCGGAGCTGTGTTCCGTAGGTATGGTGCCAAAGAGTCTCATCATGTCATATTTACCTTTCCTGTTGCTTCTTTGACTATGATTATAATACTATGTCTGGAAATTATAACTAGAACAAATAGTATTATAAATATCGATCTTGTGAAGAATTTGGGGAGTTGTTTCTTATAGAGTACTGTAGAGGCATCGCAAGTTGCTAGACAGTCATGGTAAACAAGTGTAACCAGTGACAAAAGTCCCTTTATTTCAACAGCCAACAGAGAAATTCTTAAACCTAGCATATAGTAAATGACATATGATACAATAAAAGGGAAGTAGGATGGCAAATTTAATCTCAAAAATGAAGATTGTAATAAAGGCTTATCCCTTAGGTAGCTGCAAGATCTCACGTTTTTGTATTCAGGAGTTGTCAAAGAGCATGTCAATAACTTCACCTTAAATTTCACCTTCACCTTTAGAGCTATTTGCAAATCACCTTTCCTTCATATTTCTGTACCATCTTTCTTTCAACTTTGTGTTCTCCAACACATCTTTACTTTCAACATCAACAAAAGCCAACAGCGACTGGCAACCATGAGTTTGATCGAGGTTGAACGATCTATTAAAATATACAAGTACCGCACGGTCGAAGATGCACTCAAAGCAGCACATGCCTCTCATTTTGCCACCACCGTTAAGGTTGTCTCGGCACCGCAGTGGCAGCTTGAGGTCGTAGGTGCTCCATTTAGTGATGAATACATCGAAGATATGCACCGTCAATCTACACTTCTGTCTTTAGAGGCAAAAGGTGCAGGACCAATGCGAACACCAAACGTATATTTCATGTACGACAATTTCCTAGATCCATACATCTTTGTGGAGAAATATCCTGGTATCACCTTCATGGGTTTTGCATTGCTCGGAGGCTGGAGCTGGCACGTAAACCAAAAGGGTAAGTAAATCTAGAATAGCACCTCTCGGCACAAGTCCTTTTGTGCATTGTTGTCGCTGACGATATATTGTAGGCAAGCCCAATATCAGGCTTGGCTTCAACAATCCACAGTACATCCCAGGCAACATTCCATTCTCTGATCTCAGGGACAAGAACCGAAAGCCACCCAAAGCTCTGGCTCGAGCAGGCACGTGGGGTTATGTCTTCAGAACAACACCTGAGATTGACATACAGATCGAAGGTGACAGAGACACCTCACTTATCCAAGGTATTTCGACAGCAAAGTATTGTGACCCGAAGGATGGAAAGTATCGGAACTGCAAGGTCAGATTTCATTTTGATCCTCGCAACACCATTGATATCAATCGCAGGGTCTTCAATCACGAAGAGATGAAGAAATGGGCTGCGGGATTGAACAGAATGATAGATTTTCATGTCGCAAAAGAACACCTTGACTACATCTGGGATCAACTTTATGGAATTGCGCCGAACACGGAGGCCCTTGCCAGAATCAAACGTGGTACAAATGAGGCTCTGGAGCTGAGACTCCCTGGATTCTTTTCAAGCCCTAGAGATAGTCCCGTCCGCAGACCAGTCCCTGCTACCCGAGCTAAGAAACGTCCTTTTAACCCCGAATCCGGTGCATCCTTGTTTCATCAGCAGAAAAGGTCTCGCTTGATCAACAACCATCCTCGGAATGGCTACCCAATGCACTCAGACGGACCAGGACCTGCTATACTGTGTAATCATCCTTCAGTAAGAGCCTCTGCGACTGGCCTTCATCAAGCGGGTCGTTCTCAACTTGAGGTTGGAGCAACGTATCGTAATGTGATGGGCCCAGTTAGAATGACTCAGCCAGCAAAACACGTCTCGCAATCTAGCTCGTCTAGCTCTTCCTCTTTCAACGATCTGACCAGCGACTTCGAAAAGGGATCATCGATGGGAACTTCGCCGCCACCTTTCCGGGTGTCAAAGTGAGAATGAATCCTTCACCATTGGAGGTCTGGGGACTGGTTGTTACCACTGCACTTGCCAACAGGGAAGAGGACTAATAGGTGGTGTGATGAGAACGAAATTGTAACAAGCAATAGATCAATGAAGGAGATTGTCACATCCTATTATCTTGCGTTAATATCATTGCTCTGATGTGTCACACAACGTATTGATACGTGCTTTGGTTCAATCTATATGTTCTATACGTGACGATTAGGCGAATCGTACAGAGTCGCTTCAGGTGCTCACATCAAACGGATCTATAATTAGTAAACTCACCGAAAATTATACCCTGGCCACGTTATATAACAAATTCAACCCAACAGTGAGTTCTCTAAGCCTTCCGTTTCTAAAGATACGGCATCGTCCGAGTAGGGATGTTCATCTCCATACATAATATCTCCATGTTCCAAAATTGGTTTCTCCTTATCTAGAAATCCAAAACACCAAACGCCCAGACCACCAACAAAGGAAATCAGGAAAAGAGCATCAAATGGCAGTGTAACCCATGCTCCCTTCAGATGTAATCCCAGAGAATACAAAGCTGCAAGTGTAGGAGCAGCAGTCAAAGTGCCCGCAGTTTCAACTACACCAATAGCGGCGTTTAGGCGACCAACATGCTCCTTGTCGACCAAGGTTGTAATTAGTGACCTCACTAGTGACGAAAAGCCCGAGCCCAGAGACCAGATTGCTAATCCCGAAATCGTGGCACCCACACTGGAGCTTAGAACCAAAAGTAGAGCTGCAAGGAGCTGCAAAACTGCTGAGGCTTGAGCCAGGTATAGATCCTTTGCTTTCGAGGAATAGTGCATACGTTCGGTAATATAATAAGAGAGTGTAGGTATGATTATGACTAGTAGGACTATGTTCACTAAAGCATTCACGGAGAGAAGAAAGCCTGCTTCAGCAAGGGTCCAGCCGTATTGCTTTGAGATATAACGTAGTGCTATTCCGCCTGATTGATTTCCGAATGGAGTGATGATGAAGGTCATGAGAAGAAGAAGGATAGGTGGCGAATGGAGGATAGTAGTTGCGGCCCGTACGTTCTTGATGTTCTCCCAGAATTTGGATCGTAGGTCAGTTAGAAGGGATGCTTTCACTCCGTTCGTCAGTTCGATTTCTGGTTCAAGATCTGGTTCTAGAGTTGAAGTTTTTGAGATATGAAGATGCAAGGTTTCAGGCACAACAAGCATGAAAATAATGCATCCACTAATCACCAACCCAAAGCCAAGAAGTATCGGGATCCATGGGGAACGCATCATCAGGATGGATGCAATAGATGGCGCAATAAGCTGCGCGAGAAGTGCTCCAGAGGCGCCGAAGAGAAATACATTAGCCCTAGTCTTGTCAATAAATACAATAGAGACTTGGGTATATTTTCTAACCTGTTGGCTTCAGTGCTTATATCAGATCCGATAGAAAAAAACACTGTGCTCATAGTCGCCTCGCCACCACCTATGAATATGAAGATAGGTGTAACCCAAACTAAATGGATGGGTAGAATGTTCGAAAACCACATCACCGTGAGACCGCTTATGCCTGAAAGAATTATACCGGTTGCTGAGAGGGCGAAGACCTTTTTACGACCAATTCTAACATAATGTATGTTAGACATGGAAGATCCTCTGAATGAGGAATTATAGTTTGCTTACCTGTCTGCCAGGAGACCGTAAGGCATCGCCATCAAGAGTCCTAGGAATGTTAACGTTCCATATTGACTCCAATAAAGCTAAACAGTAGCTTACCTGGAATACTATTCAGCACCGCCAGGCCGCCGAGCATCGAATTCAACCGAGATTGGACTTCCTCGCCTTTACATAACTTCTCGTCTATCTTTCCTGACAAGGTGACGTCGTGATAACCTTCCAATTTGTCGTAGTATTCATGGCACAAAATATCTTCATAAATCCGTACTCCAGGAATTGCCATGAGTGTACCTCCAAAAGCAAGCAAAAATATCATCGATGCTATAATGAATACAATTTTCCACGGGGAATGTGTGGGGTGAACTGGGAGGGAACGCTCTTCCAGTGCTGGGGTTCCAGGGCGAAGGAAAGGCACTTCGACCTCCTCGAAGGAGTGGTTGCGGGCCACCATCTTGAAGCGCTGTCAATTGAGCAACTGATTCAGTTACTTTGCTCCTCTTCTTCCTAAGTTATTTAGAGAGTAATGCAATACGCTTCCCAGCAGCGTATTACATATACCACAGTAATAGAACGAGAGACGGAGAAATAATAAGGTTTAGAGAAGATAAGATCGCGCGGCGCCACCTCCTGAGATAAAATGTTCAGCTTGCCCTGACTAATTAACCAATAATCATTCGTGCTTAAGACGCCCGATTCCTTTGGGGCAGAAGCAAGGGCATCATGCGATGACGGGAAGGATAAAACGATAAAACGCTCTCTCACCCTGCAGCATCCTTACGTATTCGTAGTCGAATGGCAAAGTTAAGTGAGCCTATGTGTTCCAAGTACCCGAACGGCAGCTTCAAATCAGCCGTGCTAGCCAAGGCTGAGTCGCAGTCGCCACGAATGCAAAGCCCTCAAGCCCTCCAACTGTTTCGGGCAGCATTCTGCGATGTGCTTGCCTAGCGCCTTTCAGGGCTGATAGCTTCCCCATACTCGGCTGCACTCACCCCTTCTGGTTATTACAATGCACCACCGGCTGCATGTCAGCAGCAGTAGACGCTGATACCGGCCTTTGCAGCGGGAATTGAGCGCACTGCAACAAAAAAAAATTTAGCATACAAAATAATAATTATGTGAACAACATAACTATACTCTGAACTGCCCCATCGCGGTCCCTATAGGAATCCTGGTACACAGTAGAAATCAAGGAGTGGCGTCTTATCGTTCCTTATGGCTTTCTCTACCTCCTCCTCATACAATGATATTCAGAGAGTGTTGGAATCAACACCCAATGATCCACTTCCATCACCAGGATCACTTGCAAAGGCAACGGCATCAATTCATCTCGTTTTACCAGATTCTGGTCTCGGAGAAGAGGCCACGGCAGCTCATCTCATCAACGATCTAATTCCAGGTTTCAATGGCCCTAAAACGTCGTCGAACTACTATGGCTTCGTGACTGGCGGGGTATTTCCAATTGCTGAAGTCGCTGACAATATCGTCACTGCCTTTGATCAGAATGTGCAAGTGCATCTGCCAGATCAGAGCACTAGCACCATTATTGAGGACAAAGCATTGTCCATGCTAGCCGAGTTGCTGCATTTAGATTCTTTTAGTGGTAAAACGTTTACGACTGGTGCAACTTCTTCTAATATCTTGGGACTAGCTTGTGGCCGCCAGCATGTGATTGCTCAAAAGCTGAGAGCAAGAGGTTATTCCGATGATGCGGCTGAGCTGGGGATTTTGGAAGCCTGTATGAAAGCAGGAATTACCAAGGTTCAGGTCTTGACAGCCATGGCTCACAGCTCGACATATAAAGCTGCTAGCGTTGTAGGAATCGGTCGTGCAAATGTAAAAGACATCGGTATTAAAGTCCAGCCATGGAGGATTGATATGGATTCAGTCGAGGAAGAGCTCAAACGTGAAGGAGTGATGAGTATCGTTTCTATAACGGCAGGGGAGGTTAATACTGGACGTTTCACCGTGGAAAGTCCTGATATGAAGAGATTGCGTGACCTCTGTGATAAACATGGCAGCTGGTTGCACCTTGATGGCGGTAAATATTTTTCTTCTTCTTCTTTTCGTTTCCTTTACATCACTCCTGGTTTCATTTTATGATTCAAGTATCCTTACAAGATGATAGCATTCGGTCTCTTTGCAACAGCGCTCCCTCAAGAATCTCAGTTTGAAAGTCTGAGAGATGTTACCAGTCAACTCCATCTCGCTCATTCTATTGGTGGTGACGGTCATAAGATGCTCAATGTGGTATGTAATGGGCTTCACATCATGCTGGCTCCCTCGAGCCCCTTTCAATTAGAAGTTTGGTCTCTAATAAGCTACTTTAGCCATACGATTGTGGATTTTTCTTCACTAAACAGTCAAGCATTTTATCAGATGTGTTCCAGAATCCTAACGCAGCATATCTCTCCTTTGGCCCTTCAAAAATCCTATCACCACTTAATATTCGTATCGAGAATTCATGCCGTTTCCGAGCTCTACCAGTCTACGCAGTGCTTTTAGCATACGGACGAGAAGGATTGGCTAAAATATTTGCATCTCAGGTCCTCTTGGCAAGATCCATAGCCGCGTTTCTAGACGATCATGCTGAATATGAGCTACTTACTCACTGTAAGCATGGCCCTAAAGCCGTAGAACAATATGGAAGCATCCATATGGTTGTGCTTTTTCGTGCTAAAGATGAGAAAATTAATGAGGAAGTTACGGCAAGAATTAATGCTACAAGAAAGATTTATGTATCTGGTACGAAGTGGGAAGGAAAACCGGCTTGCAGGATTGCGATTTCGACTTGGAAGGTTGATGTGCAGCGGGATTTGAAGACAATTACGGAGGTCCTAGAAGAGGTCCTCCAAAGTTAAATCGATTCCAACAATAAATGTGATCGAGACTGTTTTCTTATTTATCTCACAGTCGATCCATAATTGTAGACATGGAAGTCATCGTGTTATTTGCATTTACACATCGAATCGGCGAGCTAACTATCTGCGCAAATAAGTATGCTTGCAAAAAGCAGATGCTCTCATGTTTCCATGTTTCAGCTTTCCACTTTTTAGGCATCACATCACAAACTGATATTTCGTACTCGCTTTTAAAGAATGCGATAAATCACAAGGCTTCGTTGTGGCTGTGGAGGGGCATGGTAGCAATATAGGCTGCGTTGAGACTTTAGCGCCCAGCCTCCAGCTTCTAGTTCAGCCAGAGCCTCGACACAGCCATCACAACTCCTCTCCATTACTTGACTTCAGGAAGGCTATTTTGATACAATCTAGTATCTCTGCATTGCAAAATTCTCTATAGTAAGATCTTTGTTATGTTTTCGGGGCTCGAGTAACTTTCTACCTTGCATATTTAATTCTTGAGTAGTCTTATCGACTTACCCAAGACTTGCTTTGAATAGACTTGCTTTGGAGCTTTTTTTGTCATCATTATACTATACATTCTATAAACAAGATGCGATCTAAATCGGATCAACGATATCTTGACCAGGCTAATTGGAGAAGTAAAGGGCATATTGAATTTTTCTCCTGGCCAGCTCCACCTCCGTCTTCTGTTCCCTTAGAGGTGCTTCACGAACTCTCCTTGAATGACAAACAAATACTATTTGAAGACTTCAAGCCTACCCAGGAAGCACACGCAATTAAAGGAAAGGCCCTTCTTGCAAAACTGGAACATCTCGATCCAGTTCTTGCAGCCAAATTCGAGCTCAAACCGGATCTAATCCAGAGTTTTATCATGCGTTTGATCAATGGCGAGGAATCTCCTGAAAGGTCTTACATCGCTCTTAGCTACTGCTGGTCACCACAATACCAACACTTAACAAAAGGGGACATTAACTTAGCCAGCGAACATCGAATACCTTTGAGTGGTCTCCTCTTCCAAGCCGCAATAGCGGAGCGCAATGCAGCCAATGAAGGAGTCTGGATAGACCAACTCTGCATTGATCAAAAGAATAGAGAAGAGAAAAAAATTGCCATCGCTGCCATGGATGCAGTGTATAAACATGCACGGAGTGTCTTTGTAGCTCTAGAAGATATTGAAGTTAACCAGGCTGAGCAGTTATTCATGTTAGAATTCATCCCAGAGTTTGAGAGCAGTGAAACTATACTCAGCAGGCCACATTTTGGAGAGACGCCTGCATATATGGAGAGGAACACTGTTTTACGTGATTTTTTTACTAAAATTACTTCGTCCAGATGGTTCACAAGGGCTTGGTGTTCGCATGAGATGCGCCTAGGGCAAAAGCATACTTTCTACATCCCATGTGAAGCAACAGGTCCGCACAATAAGAACCTTGTTCTTGGCCTCACAGGGGAGTTTCTCTGGTATCTTTGTAGCCTTTCTTCAGAGGTTCCTAGCGTCAATTCTCGAAACCTGGATGTAAAAGGTATCATTGCACGCAATTTCGACATGCAGAAGCAGATTATTAAGATCCGCAGGATAATGAATGACCAACCTGGCGATGTAAAGTCAGATGGTGCTGATTATGTGGCTAATATCATGGAAACCTTCGAGCTGGATGCTGGTGGTGATCCAGATTTACCAGAGGAGGCAAGAATTGCTGATGCTAATTGTGATAAGATATCGATCGTACTCAATATTCTTGGAAATGGATTGAATCTCAAAATAGAAAGAAGTGCTGAGGCCATGAAACCATATGCATCACTGGATGAATGCTATCGACAGCTTTTAATACTTGCTTTAGCAGCAGGTGATCCATTATCCCTCTGTTGCCTTGGTAGACCGCTGAAACCAAACACAACGACTGCTCGTTCCTCCTGGCTTTGCCAACCTACTAATCTGGATACTGGCTCAGCTCCCGAGCTCCACTCGCTACCCGTCCTTTCTCCTTCGTCCATAACACTTGATCCAAACCCCGAAAGTACCTGGATAGAACTAGACGGATATAGTCCTACTAAGCTCGATATCCCCTCCGAAACCAGCTTTCAGTGCGCCAAACAGCTTCTCAACAAATGTATATCCCTAAATCTCGGTCTAGCACCCGGTGGTATTATCTCAGTCTGGGGTCCGGGACCTGAATATCAATACTGGAGATATCAAACCGACCTCGAAGAGGATATGCTCTACCGATTTCTCGTAACCCTGCAACTGGTTCTGCACGCTGGATTACAATGGACACTGAAGGTTTCCGAGAATAGTGGATTTCCTCCTAATAAGTTGGCCGCATGGAAGAAAGAACTATTGGAGTACTTCCACGAAGAGTTCAACATGGATGAACTAATTGAGATGAAATGGGTCGAGAGTGAGGCTGGAGTAGGTGCCGTGAATGCTTTGATGAGATTTGTAAACTGGATAGTTACCTGGGGACAACAGTCCACTCATGCTATAAATTCATCGGAGATTTGGATGCCTCGGGTGTATAAACTTGATTCTGGAGGAAAGGTGCTTATCTTCTCAGACCCGTTTACATCGAATGATAAGTCGTTGAATATGGATCCTACGAAGATGAGTGTTTTTATCCCGGAATGCTTGGTGAGAGACGAGTACTCTCGTCTGGCGAGGGTATGGATTCTGAATGTTGATGAAAAAGATGACGAGAAGAAGGAAGATGATCAGGATAAGGAGATAGTGGAGAATTTAGGGAAAGACATGGATAGAACTTTGCATATTTCTACAGATGCAAGGAATGATGATACGACTATAAATACGGATATTACACGATGGGTTTTAAAGAGGAAAACTAGGCTGTTTAGTGACAAATCAATCTCGACAGAGAAGAGGAGCGAGTGGGAAAGAAAGGATCAAATGAGGATATATGGATCTAGGTAAACTATGTAGTCTCATATATTCGTGCATACATTGCCTCTCAGGTGATCTAATAGTTATTTCTTATTCAATTATATCTGTTTCGGTTCATATTGTAACCTAGCATAGCTTTGAAAATAAAGAAGGTTTTATAATTAAGTATCATCATCATATGACTTATCTCAAACAGCTTTTATGCTTTTAGTAGGCAATTCATTTTAAATCAGGCATCAATACCATTCGTCTATCCTTCCAACACCCCACCTGCCTCTCCAATTTCTACTCTGTCACCTGAATCCATCCTCTCAAACGCCTTCTTAACCTGCAAATCCCAATCACTCCAAGCAACAATAATCCACTCAATTCCACCTACCAAATAAAGCGCGATACATTGACCAACCCAAAGTCCTCCAAGTCCCCACCCGTGAAAAGCAAGATATATCCCCAACGGTAATGCGCCAATATAGTAACTTACAATATTCACTGCAGCACCAATATGTTGTCTACCCATACCACGAAGACTCCCGCCACAGGAGCCGTTCAGGCCATCCGCAATCTGGAACAACGCCACATACGGCATCACTTCCGCAGTGAGCCGGATGACATCGATATCATCATTAAATATCTTTGCATAGAAGTCCTTGACGGACATCAGGACTATAAGAACGATGAGACCCATTACCATACTCAACCAAGCCGCGACGTTTGCAGCTCTAGCTGCCCCTTTTGCATTTCGTGCTCCAAGAAGATTGCCTACCCTCGCACTCGCCGCAACGCCAATCCCGAAAGGAATAGTATTCATCACCTGGTCAGTAGTCATGATCACGCTCTGAGCAGCTAATGGAATCGTACCTAGCCGTCCAGCAGCCAGAGCAACGATTTCAAACGCCCACCATTCTGTGCCCACGTGGATGACGCCAAGAATAGCCAGCCGAGTAAAGGTTCCAATGTTTTGATATGATACACGGGACCAACCACCCCAGCATTCATGACCAGCGATAAAGCGTGCGTAAAGGACTAGGAGGATAAATGAAAGCCAGTATGCTACACCAGTTGCCAATGGTGCGCCGAGTAGACCCATCTTGAAGGTATACACAAAGAGGTAGTTCAGGACGGCGCTAATCGGAGAGGTTATCAGGAGAGCATAAGTTCCTGGACGCATAATTTCTAGTGCAAATCATTAGATTTATACAATAATATGTTATAAAAATAGATATCAACTACCTTGAGCTTGCAGATATTTCTTCATGGCCTCGAAATATATGTATCCCAAGCCTCCTGGTATCAGAGCCGTTAGGAATTTGGCACTGTCAACACAGATATATTCCTCTTGGCCTAATAGTCTGAATATGGGAGCCGAAAAAGTCCACAAGAGAGCAATTGGGATATAGAGGACAGTCAAAACAATGAAACCCCTTTGCAGCAAGATGCCTAAGTCGTGAGGATTTTTACTGCCTGTAAATGACGACGACGCCAATGTATCTAAGGCAGTAGTACCTCCAAGTGCAATAAGCCAAGCAGTTGACATAGCAAACATATAACTGAACGCCGCAGTGGCGAGAGCTTCTGGGCTTAGTCGTCCAACAATTAGGACAGAGATCGTTTGCAGAGAGTTTTGCAAGGTGTAGGCCAGGATGACGGGGATAGAGGCTTTGAGTAAGAGGAAGAACTCCGAGAGCCATTGTTTTGTGCTCGATCCATCTTCCTCATACTCGTAGGTTTCCCCTATAGCAGTCGATGAAGCAGCAGCTGAGGAGGGGTCGTTGGGCTTTGGGAGTAGAGGGCTCTGTTCGTTTGGAGGAGTCGATCCCGGTGTGGAGTTCGAGGAGCGGTCATATCTCTGTAGAAATTTGGGTAACCACGATGCTGG
The DNA here is from genome assembly GCA_002812745.2 of Scytalidium lignicola. NCBI lineage: Eukaryota > Fungi > Ascomycota > Leotiomycetes > Scytalidium > Scytalidium lignicola. The sequence continues at coordinate 70,902 of NCSJ02000160.1, forward strand.
TTTAGAATCATTAGGGTCACTTGAATCGTCCATCGTGAAAATCGCAAGTAGCTGTGGCAGTGGCAGTGGTATGAGTTAATTGTAATGGAATGGAATCACTACATCTAGATAAAAACGGCCAAAGTGAGAGATGCAAAGCAACAAACCCTACCACACGAAGGAAACGCCAGCGACAGGGCGGTATGGTATCCTTCGCCGAGAGGATAGAGTAGGGCATCTGAGAAGTGGAATGCCATTCCGGTATTGCTAATAATCCTCTGTAGCAGCATTCCAGGTAGCCAATGATATCACCATCGGCAGCGTGGAATGCAGCAACGGATTCAGTATCGGCATGCCGCTCCAGGATGGACCATTGGAGGTACATTTGTCAATGTTTTGACACGAAAATTATCAACCATTGAGGCCAGGGGATGCGATAGTGCAAATCACTATGTAAGGTGATATAAGGAGCTTAGAAAGATCCGTGTTGTCGGTTGAATGAATCTGTCTTATCTCTCCGCACATCCAAATGCAAGCCGTTATCTCTATGCTTCTCGTAATGGTTAGGCCGAGTGTGACCTCACGTGATAACTGATGACAATCCATGATAACGTAACTTTGACCTTCTCTTTTGACACATGCGATGGTGTATATATTTCGGTCATTTAAAAACATACCTGGACGGCTTATACCAGCGATGTCCACGTGATATTGCTTAAGAATTGCTTCAACTAGATACCGAGAGGACGTGCAACAGCTCACTAGTTGGCCTCAAAATGTCTCAGTCAACAGTCTAGAAAAAGCAAAACAATAAATGCCTTGAGGTTTGCTTACCGTTTTCGTCTCTTTGCTCGTTTCCGCAGATATACCATCTGTCTTCCGTCTTAAATTTTCCTGCCCTTTCCAACGTGTATATGTTTGCATGATATATTGCCATTTCTGTTAGGCCATTCTGCAATTATACATTCCGCTTGCCATCTCTTCTTCACCTCAAGGTTTACAGAATGAGAATAGCTGAGATGACCCCCGCCAATAACAAGGCTATAAGCATATGCGGACGCTATAGTTAAGGGCTATGCAAATGTGTTTCTTGCACCATCGATCGATCAAATATTGATCCTCTAGGAGAAGCCAACGGTTGTTCGCTGTAGGCCTAAAACACGGGCATGAAAGAGGACGTCCACGAAATCAGTGCAGCTTCGAGGAGAAGAAATTGGAAAGATTGCTTGTACGACCAGCTATCCACTTCCCGTAAAGCCAATAAACGATGCGATTGGCGATGAAATCGGCTCAACAGAGTTTGTCAGGTGTTGGTGGATTATTCGAAACATTAATTCTGTCTCTCCAAAGTTTGATTGCTCTTCACCTTAGCGGTTACTTTGTCGTGTATCATGGACTGCTAATGCTATTAGTTCTCTCCTCCAGGCGCTATATCATCTAGACTTAAAACTTTCGTCTGTTGCAAAAGAACTCGCTCATGATTGTAATGAAAGCCGGTTTCCTAGTTTCCTCCCTAAAGAAAAATGGTGATTCGATAACACTAGAGAAGAAGTTAAATTTCTCATCACCGTTACACAACAATCTTTGCTGGATGAACGCTTGAAAAGCTTCCAGAGATATTTTAGTGCCTGAGAACCTGGCCTTGCTGTCACTGCTTCAAGCACCATCACATGCTTCTTGTTCTCCAGGGTTTAAAATGCTCCTGTGGTTCGCGGCTTGGTGGAAAGACANTTTTTTTTCATATTTCGTCTATGACCATCGTATTGAATCAGAGAAATATTGAGATGAAATCTCAGCTTGAGGAGGGGTCAAAAACAGATCAAAGATGAAAAAAAACCCCCTCAATCCTAGCTTGCCCAACGTATCTGTCCATATTCTTTGCCCAGATCTCCCTAGTAGATGAAGGCATTCTAAATTTCCTGAACTGAATTGCAAACTCTCAGTTTTAGTGTAGTTTGAACAGAGATCTCCAACCCCCCCACTCTTCTATCAAAGTCAGTCCCCTCGACCTTTGAAATCTCCGAAAGCCAATCGTGCACGATCCAAACGGGCATGCCTTCGGCGGATCGATAGTCAACCCCCATCTAATCCCCCGTAGTATCTAGGACGCACCCCGATCTCACAAAGCCCGTAATCCCTTCCGCTTTGACCTTCATTTCCATTCTCGAAAATATTTCCGGCATTGATAACAGAAAAATCAGAGAAGAAGCTCAACCAAATTTCTTGGATCCACCCTTCTGCACATCTAAGCCTTTATCTTTGCCATTCTTATCTGCACCCCCATTCTTCTTCTTACCGCCTCTCAGCAACTCTAAATGACCTGCCTTAGCGCCTAGCGTTCGCTCAGTCAAAGCTGTTAAGCCTGCAGAATGTTTCTATTGATGCCCCATTAGTAGGTTGCTCAGATCATACGAAAAATGATTTTTGAAACGTAGTCAAAAGCCTTCTGCAGATCACCATGGCTAAACTCCTGCCCAGATCTGTAAAGTGGTGGGCAGAGGTTGCGTAGAATAGATAGGAAAAGAAGACTGGAGGACAAACCTTGGTCATTTTTGCATTCTGTACAAGTGTTGCCTTCCTCGGCTTGATAGTCCTCGCGCCCTTTTTTGGTCCTAAGACATTTTCTCGTCGGCCAGAGGATTTTGCCGTTGCAGTAGTAAGCTTCTTCGATTTTATTGTGCCTTGCGCCATTGTGTGCTGTGTACAAACGGTGGTCTAGCTAGGTTGGTAGTGAAGAAGATTGATGGAGCAATGCCAGAAACNTTTTTCTGCGGGCGGCCGCTAGTGTGGGGAAGCCAGACCAAAGCTTAAACACGTTCTTTTACTACATTGTCATTCAAAATCACAAGACCACATTTCCAATGTAAAGGAGGATTTTAAGACAAGATATATGGAGTCGTCATAGTCATGTCAATTTCCGTTTCCTATCTAAATGCCCCAGACAGATAAGTATAAACCCTAATGTAACATCATAACACTGCTATCCATAATGCAATGGTAAACCTTCCTAAGAGAATCGTTCAAATCATACGCATCATCAAATCATGGCATACCGTCGTTATAGTGCCTGGGCCAGATATATATTAGCAGAAATGGGGAATCAAAAGCCAGAAAGTCATCGACTGCTGGAAAGATCCGGAATCACCGAGCACGAAAGGGGAAAAAATACAACTAGACAGGGCAAAAGAAGCAGCAACAAATGATCGTGACCTCTCCGAGGGCTTCCAACAATCATCCAAAGCAAAAGCCCAGTCTAAGCCTCACATCATACCACTCACGCCATCCTTTTTCGCAAGACATCGTCAACTCCGCTCCTCACGCCTTGCGGGTGAGATATACTAGCCCTTAACTTCTCACTCCTCTGCTCCCTGCGTTTCTCACTAAGTCGCCTCTTCAAACCACTAAAGCTAACGCTTTCGACTTTAAGCCCTAGGCCTGACATCGTATGGGGTCTGATTTCATCGACTCTAGCTCTGGTTCCTCTGGCGTATGGGCGAACAGGTGGCGGTGTAGAAGTTGAGCGGGGAGCGTAGTAGTGACCCCGAGGGTTCCTCTCACTAGGCGATCTTCGGAGAGAAGAATTACTCTGTCTCTTAACGACACGCATATTCCCGCTTGGAGATCTATGTATGACCCGCCGTTCAATAGCCGGCTCATACGCATTCCGAGCCGGCCGTAGCGTAAATGCATTCTTCAATTTCCAACTAAGACTGCGTTCTGGTAGTCTGACTCGGTCATCGTACATTGAATGCCTCCTCCTTCCTTCCTCTGGCCCATAATCATCTAAGTACCCATAGTAGAAACCGCGATCGTCATCCTCCAAGTCATCCCAAAACTTCGTGGGGCGCCAAAATGGATGTAATTTTGTACTGTCGGGTGGTTGATCAGAAACAGTAGGATACAAAGTTTCCGGCTTAGCATTAGCTTTTGAAGTCTGGGTTGATTCATCTTTTCGCTTTCCACTTAGCGAGAACGTACGCTTGAGGAGACTAGTATTGAGAGGGATCACCGTCTCGGATCCTCTGCGTTTACTGAGTGCGCGTCGGAGAAGTGAAAGGCTCCCGGTTGATGCACTATTCCCGTCCGACGTTGAAGGTCTATTACTGTCATGGGCAGTAGAGCCTAGCTGTTTGGCGTCATCTTCTGACAACGGAGTTGCTGGAATAAATTTAATGATTGGCGGTTGGGGAGGAGCGCGGGGATTGCGAAGAGGGGAGTCAACCTCGTCCATCGGGTGCTTGCTAGACTGAGGAGGTGTTACTGGAAGAGTAGTAGCTTTTCCTGTTGCTATCCCCGAGGGCTTTGATAGTGGTTGCCCCTTATAGTTTTCAGTGGTGGTAAGTTTAGGCACCTGTGGTATAGAATTCGCCAAAGGTGCTGGTCGCTGGTCTACAACTACAACAGACTTGTTTTGGTGTGGGAAGATTGACACTGCTAGAGCCTCTGAGACTTCAAGATTTGTACCTGCAGTATCATACGAAGCTTGAGAGAATGGCGTCGGCTGAGTTGACATTCGAGTGCCAAAGAATGGATCTCCATTGTGATCAACCGTTAGCCATGTATTCCGGTCTCCTTGACTCTTCTGAGATTCAGTATAAGTGTGCCGATCACCGTGGCTCCTTGGCGACTCCGGATACGACTGGGCTGGGACATTCGTAGGCTCCACAGCCTTCTCCGCGAGAAATTGCTGCATATTATGGGCTTTTAGACTCTCTGCTGTTAGAGAACCAGCCCGAGAAGTATTCCGGCTCGTTGGGGCCGACAATGAAGACCTTCTTGCTGGAATGGTGGGAGGGAAATCTATAGTTCGTTGATCAGAGTCGCGTGAGGTAGCAGATTCTGACATTGTCCGTTTTCTACGCGGCGGAATTTGGAATTCAGGGTCGTTAAACTTCGATGAGGCTGACAATGGTGCTGAACTAAGAGAAACGCTCCTTTTCGTTCTGCGACTGCTCATAGACCGAAGTGAAGGTGGTTTGTTAGACTTAGTAGATGATCGACGGTCTGGAATAATAATCACTGGGATTCCTCCGCTCTTCACTACACCTTGTCGAGCTTTTTTGCTAGTTATTATAGTTGTACCGGTAGCATTGGAAGACAGGCTCTGGTGTGCACGAATATTCTTTGCCGCTGTCTTATGGAGCAGCTGGTGCTGAGGAGGTGTAGGGAGAACCACAGAATCTTGACTAGAGTTGTCTGGCTTGAAATCTCGAAGCCCAATTTGCCTCCTGCTATGCCGTAGTGTCCGTATACGTTGTGGACTAGTGTCTACGACCATGGCTTCTATAACAGTAGACGCAACAGAATGCGCTGACATAGTTGAAGATCGCCTAGCATTCGAATTTGTTGGCGACTCCGGGCCTTCAGCCACCCTCCGTCGAGGCATCGTGTCGGACACTACTCTGGTAGGAACTCTTGTAGGGCTTTGATCGGCTGCTTGTCTCTCTAACCTGTGTCTAGCAAGCTTTTCTTGTAAGGGAAGGCTTCGAACAACTTTTGTAGCAGGAGTTGGTGATACAATATTATCTTCCTTAATTTCGGGAGCTGCTGGCCCAGTACGCCGCCTTTGATGACCCCTCCTCCGCACAGTCACATTCCGCATAAGATCATCATCCCATTCTGGCTCTACTTCACTTATCTCTTCACTTGGAGATTCCCATGAACCGTCAAATCCAATTATCTCTCGCTGGCGACTGCTCGTAGGTGGCCGTGGTGTGGTCGAAGCAGTGTCTTCATTATCGGATTCAAGTCCAAGCCCAAGCCCAATACTTTTGTGTCTTACCGGATATTCCTGTGATACTAGAGCGTTTGGATTGGATTGCCTTACAGGGGGAAGGACAGACCGCTTGGCCAAGGTCGCATCTTCATCGGAAGAGGATTGCTGCTCTCGAGCTGTCTTGAAGGAGTCGGTACGTGAGGAAGGGTACCGGTCACTCAGCGGGTGACGGTATGTAAGAGGCATGTGTCGTGGTGGAGTTACATCTGGTGTGGGAGGGCTTTTCTGGGTAGGTGGTGTGGTTGGAGCTGAAGTGATATCTGTGGACCGTCCTCTGCCGTTAATTGAGGAGTCAGTCTGCCTAGGACCTGCTTCGGTCTCAGAGTAGGTTCCCGAGGACTTGTACGGGTTATTCGGAGGCGTAGGGGGTAGTTCTGGAGCCCCTATCCGTCCAGAAGCATGCTTCAAAGTATGGGGGCTGTCAGTCTCGGAGCTAGACTTCGATGATGCCGCTGTATCCAACTGCAAATCTGCACGGCTTATCTCGGCAAGTTGAACGTGAACGTCGAGGTTCAGATCATCTTGAGGATGTGGTAAAAGCTTGTGTCTTTTCAACGATGTTCTACCACCAGAATTAAATCCCTTAGGAGCCTCGAGTGAGGTCCGACGATGTTCAGGCGGCATCCTCAGCCACTTTGTCTGAGTGATGAGCATTCGCGCTATTATTGGCCACTGGTGGTATTCCTAGCAGTGGTATAAAACCGCAATCATAATCTAGTCATAGCAGCCATTCCAAACTTATATTCACTTCGCATTATGGCCCTTCGAGCTGTGCATGTATTCTTATCGAAATGGATGTGGATAGCTCCACACCTCTTGAGAGACGATTAACGGGAAATAGACCTATGCCTCCAAAGAAAAGTAACCGGACTGCCAAAATAATTAAAACGATGGTAGAAGGAGAGAGCGAATAGTATAATTTTGTGTCCAAGGTTGGTATGTTGACGCTGAGTCGTCGTGGTTCCAGCGGCTGCGGATTGCTGGAGGGTTTCGCCTCTCAACTGTCACACCTGCCGTAATCCTGCTGAAGGCTGAACAGCGAAGCCCTGGTAGCGAGCCTATCTCGACGGAGCGGTCGGCGAGAGACAGGCCAAGTAGTCGCGGCAGTCTGAGATTATTACCGCTGTCAAATTTGTCGAAGGAAATGAAACCTGCGACCAGTGCTTCGTCGCTCTGGCCTTATGAAGGAGGATGTCTGTCGCAAAGGGTTTGAGATGAGGAGGAGTGGCAGAAACCGTGGCAGGCGCCTCATTGGCCGGCAGGTTAGAGGGAGCGCGAAGCGATGAATGGCTGCCCGTAATTAGGAATTTGCAGCAGTCGCCGTCGAATCAGCGCTTCATGTAACGTTTATTCTCTCCTCTCCTCGATGCAGGAGTCAACTGCACAACTGCAGGAAGGCATGCGATATTTCGCTGCTCCCACGAATCAGACGGCCATGGCAGGTAGGAGTTTTTGACAATTGCCAGTGCTATGTTGCATACACTGAGGACACCGTGGAACGACATGCACATGTCCCTTCCCATCCATATCGGTCTGGATCTGGAAAAATTCGAGAGGCTGGTCTGCTCTCGCCAGTACGGCGGGCGGAACACTCAGACAGCGCAAGTAACTCGTCACGTGCATGATATCATGGCTTTATGCCTCAGGAGTCAAAGGTATCTATTATGTAAGTTGTTTCTCACGCAACCTCTCGCTGCTTTTCCGTCATTATCAGTGCCGCTTTATTGCACAGCATTCCATCGACAGTTCCTCCCCTTTGATAAGGCGGGGAGCTTATCGATTACCTCACTGCATGCACAATTGGATAGCTACCCCCAGCCGGTCCCCAAAGCCCTCGGGCAGTGGAATTCCCATTATCTTTTCATTACTCAACCTCTACTATTGCCAGTAGCAATAGTAATTACCACCATGCCATGCACAACCCAGAAGAGTCCCTCTGCCAGCTCTGTATCCTTCCTCGCCTTCGTGGCTTCCCCCATCCTCAAGCAAATCCCTGCTTAACCTTGGCCTGAAGCATGCACCAATTGTTTATCTCCTGCCCCGCCATAGCTAGGAGCTGTGCCGAATTCTGTCAGGTAATATTACCAAATGTGTTCTTCCCGAAGAGATAGCAGACTCCCTAATGGCACGGCCAGTGTTCGGGACTGTCGACTGGTATCTGTAATGATGCTGGGCTGACCGATGGACGTAATGGTTTGGCAAGCATTGGGCCTATCATAAAGGAAGTGTTCCTCCTACAAGTTCCCAGACTTTTTCGTCTTCTTCTCCTCACCTCCCCATTGTTTCTTTTCTTCCCCTCAGAAGTAAAAGATGTTGTCAACGCTCGTCACCTTCGGCCTTTTGGCTTCCGGTGCAATTGCTCATGGCGACCATGAGAACCAGGTGCCAATCGCGGGGCCCCACAAAGCTTTGTGGTACAATGCCCTGCCTGGAGATGGTGGAACCCAGGTAAGGTGCTCCAATTGAACCAACACCACTATACCTGGTACTCAATATCTTACAAGGCCGACTCGGTTTTTTCGGGCATCTCCACGTTTGGACGCCTTCCATACTTTCCATGTCTTTCTAGTGACGAAGTTGCTTTCGACATTGCATTCATAGGTTTGTAATCAACATTTCGTAATAAATTATCTTAAACAGATCAATTGCTTGCAAGAACTATGTATTCGGTACAATAGCTAAGTCAGATTACATTATTTAGGCGCGCCATTTGACACGGGAACCTCTTACAGACCAGGTGCCCGTTTTGGGCCTTCAGGAATCCGACAAGGTTCAAGACGTCTCAATTTATAGTACGTTTTGTCCAAAACAGCGTGAATGCTGATATTTTTTGCTTTATGTATACAGGCTCACACAGGATCGGCTTCAGTGGAGGATATAACGTTCCCCTAGACACAAACCCCTTCAACAGCTGGGCTACTGTCTTGGATTGTGGAGATATCCCAGTCACCTCGTAAGTAACTACATATATTTCATCTTTCAAAGATTTCCTTCTCTTTCTATGTGGTCGTTATTAATTACCAGTCTAAAGCTACGACAATACCTACGCTCTTCACCAAATCGAAGAAGGCCACAATGCGCTCTTGACCAGAGCACCAGCCACTGATGCAAAAAAGAAAGGCCCAGCAAAAAATGACAAAACCCTTCCTCGTATCATAACTCTTGGTGGTGACCATACCATTACACTGCCGTTGTTACGGTCCATCAACCGCGCCTATGGGCCCGTCTCCGTAATCCACTTCGATTCTCATCTTGACACGTGGAAACCAAAAGTATTCGGCGGCAGTCCGAGCAAGGTGGCAAGTATCAACCATGGAACTTACTTCTACCATGCGTCACAGGAGGGTCTGTTGGCTAATGACACGAATATTCATGCGGGTATTCGTACTACATTGAGTGGTCCAAGCGATTATGAGAATGATGGCTATTGCGGGTTTGAGATCGTGGAAGCAAGAGAAATTGATACGATCGGGATGGATGGCATCATCAAGAAGATTAAGGACCGTGTAGGCACCACAAAACCGGTGTACCTTTCTCTTGATATCGACACCCTTGATCCTGCTTGTAAGTTTGCATAATTTAACCCTATTCTCCTCCTTGTATATGAACCTATGGACTAACACCATCTCTAAGTCGCGCCCGCAACTGGTACTCCTGAGACTGGTGGCTGGTCAACCCGTGAATTGCGTACTATCCTCCGTGGCCTAGAAGGAATTAACCTCATTGCAGCAGATATAGTTGAGGTTGCCCCAGCATATGATACTAACGCGGAGCATACTACCATGGCTGCTGCAGATGCGCTATATGAAATCATGAGCTTGATGGTGAAGAAGGGGCCGTTGAGCAACATGGTTTCAAGCGAAGAGAAGGATGAGATGTAAATTGTTGGTTGTGCGCGAAAGTAGATATGATGTGGCATATTGTAAAGAATGAAACGTGTTCATAGCGATTATGAAAGCAAAAAAGCATGGCTGTGTGGTTACGGAGGTGTTACAAATGATTGAATGAGGTAGGAGTTTAGGCAGTTGATTCAATTCATATGCGAACAATTAAATACATAAGGGTGTTATCTTATGGAATTCACTAGTTCCAAGCTAGAAAGAATTAGCTATAAGTCCTTTAACGTTGATGCACAATATCTTATTCCTATGCAATTTGTGTTTTACATATCGCTGCTGAACTTGACTTTTACAATTTCTGTTAAAACCGTCCTACACTACATCGTCTACCCACATTGCAAAAATGATTACTACTAGAATAGTACCTGTAAACCAAGATGGACAACATATCGTGAGTTATCGTCGGCCAGACTCTCGCCCACAACCGAGTCGAGTTCAAATCGGCCTCAAAGATGCGATGTAAAGGTTTATTTTATCGTTGATTCTAATGTTGTCAAAATAGTATGAGATCAATGTCCATCTTGTTGAAACGCAGCAGGGTATAAGGATCGATAATGTATTAGAACAGATTCAAATGTCTTAGAAATGTATCAGAATGACATCCAAGCTTTGAACATTCCAGCAAAATTACGGCTACATGGGCGCTTTTACTCCAATCCAAACCGCCAATGGCACGGTAAATATGCCTACTATAGGTGTAGAGGTACAACTCGTAAACGGTGGAACACCAGTGGCTTTCGAGACTTAATACCTGTATAAGGTGAGGGCTACGAACCTACAGCATTATCTGTAGAGCCAAGATTAAGTCACGCGATCGATCATATTTTTATCAGTTTAACGTGTTACACGTCGAAACTCAATCCTTTTCAAACTTCAAGAAGCATACGGAAAACAGTTAAACCAACCTAAAATTAATCAAAAACAGTCAACAAGATGAGGAATGACCTTACTGAAGAACAAAATCACAATCGATGGTACAACACAAGGAGACGGTGAACTAGACTACGAAGTGATAGATGTATGGGAATTGAGTAGTTCGGGCATGGAGGCTCTTTCCTTTGTCTATTCACTGTTGATTCTCCTACTGCTTAATGGGAATATTAGTGTACTGTATGTAGCTTGAGGAGCACTCGATTAAGGATAGAATAAAGAGTATGTAAAAATNAAAAATAAAAATNAAACAAAAAAGTAACACCAGTGAGAGACTTTTATAGGATTGAAGACTATACACATGTATTAAAGGCGTTTAGCTTTTATTGTTGTATCAAATTGGTGCTCTCGAACTACCTTAAACACGGTCATCATAATTAGTTAGAGATAGAAGATAGGTATGAAAGTTGTGATATATCTTGGCAATCTTCGGAGAGCATTCCACTTATATTGTCATGTAAAGAAATCTCAGTCTTGCTCTCGCATCACGGTCGCACAATTCAACTGTTTTTATATCCCAACTTAAAAACTCGACTTTAAGGGAACTCTGTATGACAGAGTTGTTGAATCGAAGAACCATTGTGTCTAGCAAAGCTGCAGATAGATGATTGGGAATGAGTCTGTATTATTTCAACTTTAGTCGACCTCTAGTCGTGCTGATGTTGCAACTCTCTTTTCCAGCACCTCTTATATATATATGCTCGTATTTCCAGTTTCATCTTAGTCGATAACAATTTGGATTTAGATGCGATATCTTAAAATGTCGAATTAGAATAAGGGGTAGAACATGACGAAGGTTAAGAACGACGAAATAATAACCAGTTATGCACATGAGCTTCTGGAAGTCTGGGTGAAAGCACAACAGTTCACTTATCTTTTCGGTTTTCAAGATTCCTTTCAATGTTACAATATCCCTAGGCTGAATATCAATTCGATCTGTGATATCCACCACGAAAGGATCTCTCAGCATTCGTAATATGAGCAGGCTATTGAGATGAACTTTGTGTTATAGGAAGGAGATATCAAGCCTGCCACACAGGAAATAACCCAAAAGAGAATAACTAAGTTGGGAATAAGAGAGCAGGTTGATATTAAGAGCACATAGCAGTTTAGCCTCACGGTCTTTGCCGGGATAGGAGAAATTAAAGCTAGGAGTTAACTAAAACCCGCTCCCTAGTTCTGATGCAAAGCTCCACGGGGGAATGTCACTGGAATGTTGTTACAGTTGGACCAAACCCAAGCCATGGCCATAATGCTGAGCCACCAGGCCCCGCAAGATCGTTTTAATTATGTTCTTTCAGCTCTGTGAATCTCGTATTCCATGCGATCATGCAAAACTACCGTGCCAGGAAAACAGAATTCAAGCAACAGCGAAATTAATACTGGCAAGTAGAGCACTAAAATAAATAAAAACAGCGACATAATACTTATCACATTTGATATTTAGGTGGGAGTATTATACCTACCAAAACAGATGACAAGTTTCCAGAACCGCATGTAAGCAGAGAAAGGAGCAATGATGTCCAGCGAGATACAAGGGAGCCGATCTCGCTTACATGAATAATCATTCAACCTAGACCGGTCTAAAGTGAGGAAACACAGGATTCGGGATCCGACGACCCTCTCTCATAAAGCCAATTTATCAGACAGCGTGAAACAACATCCCAACAGGTGACTTGCCATGTTCTGATTCGGGGATGAGACGACCGTTCCGGAAACGAAACATCAACTGACTGCGCCTCGCTGCACGGTCATAAATGCGACAACAACGAACAATAATCGCAAACCACACTCTAGCCTTTCTGCTCAGGACGCTTTGTGGCAGTGCAGATCTGGAATCCCCAGTTTATGCTGTTTTCAGGCAAGGATTCAATCAGGTCTTCCTCTTTCGTCTGATTCCTTTCTCTGCTTTCAACGTTCTTGGTCAACAAAATTGCATCATCGTCAGCATTTATTGTTGTCTATGACCTGCAACTAGAGCACTGATATGGATATATGCTAACTTGGGACCGATATCTCCGCGATAACTGAACTGGATTTCAGAAGATTGAGAAGTCTACTACGAAGGGGCTAGGAGAAGAGCGTCTCGCAATAATAATTGCTAGTCTTACCATAACCCACGCATTGCGCTTCCTTACCTGTCTATGATAACGATGGGAGCATTCAGCGAACCACCGTCACCGACAGATTCGCACCCATTCCATCCCGTTACGCCAATCGTCAGTAGAATCACTTCGGTTATAACCAGTGCAATAAGCCAGACAACAGCAACATCCTTGTCGATCCCTCCCGACTCAGTTGGAGATGGCTCAGTATGGGAGAGAATTTCGACGGGAGCTAGAGTAGCTATTGTCATTGCTGTCATAATTGCTGTTTTACTCATAGTGATACTCTCAATAATATTCTGCTGCGGATGCTGCTGCGGAAGGAGTCCCTTTGCAACTATCGGGAGACGCAATATAGCTGAGGAGACGGGCAGAGGAGATGTACCTCTAGAAAATGTGCCGGCAGATGGGACTAACGGTGCTGTTGCGGCCAGCGATGCTCCAGCGCAAAGACGCCGTAGTCGCAGACGAAGAACAAGAGACGCGCCACCAAGTTATGAAGAGGCTGTCCCACCTACACATCAGCAACTTGCTGTTGGAGAGCCTATATCTCCTGTGGTGGAAGAGGATGCATCAAATATGGTTGTGGATGGGAAGACCCCATTGAGCGAGATTCCGTTTGAGGATGTGGATGCTAATGCATTGAGGGAACCTTCGAGTTCTGCTTCTGCGTCCTCGTCCTCCGAGGCTAGGTCTTTTCATGAGGTCCATCATGCCGGGCCTGGGGATACAACCGGCCATACCAGTGCGTGAAGGTGAGGCAGTTGAGCGAGGATATATGGATATTGACGAAAGGATTACCGGTTAATTGGTATCACCAGATAGCCATACCATGGTTTGATCTTGGGGTAGTGCTGCCACAGCAGTACAAGTCAGTAGGACGGTTACGATGTGACCGAGTATCCCTGGGAGTCGAGATCGAAATTTCTATACGGGAAATCAGCTATATGCCTTCGATCCATTGGATATAAGAGGGAACCTGAAGCACCTGCCTCGGTGGTGCTATACAATGGTATAGAAGCCATGCCCTGCATTCAACCAAAAGGTTTTCGTCATTTTTCACATGACAGCAGTCAAGCTCGAACGGTCAGGCATGATTCTGGACAAACCTTCCCAACTCAATACCACCGAGTGAGACCCGTCTGCAATTGAGAAGATGGGGAGGTGAAGGAAATCTGAGAAGAGACAAACCAGGTGTTAGGAAGGATATATATAATACATGCTACAATAGGGGCACAATGGATACCGGCATGCTGGTTCCTATATTTCTTGAGGACTTTACGGATTTATAATTAATTGAGGAAGGGAATAAATTTTTGGAAGCCCCGTGCCATGTGCGAGCGCTCAGTTTTGGAGTAATCAGGAGTTCAAAAATTTTCAGGTCACGAGGAATTTAGGGTCTCAGTATGATTATACCCTCAATGTATATCTATTTATTTAAATTATGATCGGTGCTAAAACAGAACATGGCATCTCAGGTTTCATGAAGAATATGGTCAAATCCTTGGTTAGTTTTTGCGCAACAACATCCTGCTACATTTGACGCCTCACGTATTCAACTTTGAGCTATAAATACCCAAACAATGTGATGTAGCCCGAGGTATGTTTTAAAAATTAAATCTGGTGTGTATGATGGTGACATTCACAAATACGAATATGAATTGTTCAAACGCCGGATATAATATGTAAGCGTCATTACTTTCCCTAAGGAGACATGTCTATATCACATCAAGTCAGAGCCTTACGCTACTGCTAGTTACTAGAAGAGATCTTTTAGAGGAATATCTAAAGAATTGTTTCGCTCTCTCTCTCTCGATTTGTATTCACTATTCTGATATATCCTACGATTAACAAGCAAGGCTTGCTAATCAACGATCATTTCTCTTTACTCTCTCTATACCTATCTGTTTTACTATATCAGAACGGTTGGGTTTTCACACACTAATAGTACCTTACACTGAGGCTATGGGTCCTCTACATATGTTATACTATTGGTCTAGTTCAACTAATTGTATATTAGCATATCACTGATTTCGACGTGATCACTCTGCGGGGTCAGAACAAGAGACTGTTAGTAGAAATTTCTTTCCGTTAGATTTAAGAATTTCATTTCTGAAAAGCGAGATACCTGAAGTTGTTCTCTGATCCACTTTCTCAGAAGTGTTCTATAATATCAAGTCGTTCGCTACAGCCACAAGGACTTCAAGGGATTATGAAGCTCGCATCGGGGCCTTAAATAATAACTCACCTACCTAACCCACTTCAGCACTTAGGAAATGAGAATCAGTGCAAGAGAAAACCTAGGAGAGGAGTTTCAGAAATGGGTTGATGAAAACCCCAAATTAGTTACAGATGAAGGCACTGAAGTGAAATATGACGAGGCTATTGTGAAGTAATGAGGCTCCCGCGGTTAGTAATGACAATATTTTTGACAAACGAACTAGAATCGACAGCAAAAATTATAACAGAGTTATTTCTAGAAAAGAGATCGTTCGTGTTGCTTACTAATTTTTGAAGTCTTAATTCCAGCCTTGCGACTAATTAGTTGTTGTTACGGTGATCCTCCCTCCGCCTAGCTCAGCCATTACAGCTCTATCCAGGTGCACCATGGACCCATGCGGTTCATGGTCAGGAACGAGGTATACTGGTCTCCCGGCAGCGGCCGACCACCTAGATTGGTGATCTCGAACAAGCCAGCTTTCTTAAAAAGTTGCTTGGTTGAGGATTTGTTTGAAGGTCTTAACAATCGATCTTTGGAAGCATTTATATGCCTTTCCTAGAAGTTTCGGTTATAGTGAATAAGATGTTTCCTTCCTGTACAGTACATTATTGAGTGAACTATCATTATGGCCTCAAAAAAATTACAAGAACTTGTAACAAGACAAAGTTTTGTGGAACAGCAGTGAGAAAGAAAGCTAACTGCACGACTCGAAATACCAGAGTACTGGAAAATACATCTTGTCTTCTCGATAGCACAGTTAGACCCAGCTCCTAGGCCCGGATCTAACCCTTTCCAACGACTAATACCAGAGCAACCAGGACCAGTCACCACAGCCGAGGAACCGGAATGGGAAGTCGAAAAGATTCTAGCAAAACGTGTTATTAAAAAAGGCCGTGGATATTCTACACAATACCTAGTACGTTGGAAGGGATGGTATCTGCCCATAGGAGAAATACCTGGAAAGCTTCGATACCTCTTGTTTCTTGTGATCCAGATATTTGCGGCCATAAAATAAATATGAGCACGAAGTAGGTAGGAGAGTGAAAGGAGAGGAGTGCAATAGCTATCAATTAACTTGGGAGATAAGTTCTTACAAATGGCAGCGAGAAGAAAAGGGAAGTAGTTGCGTAAAACGACATGTAACCAACTCTATTGACGTAAAAGAACAAAAACGACAACGGCGACTCCAATAATGAATGGCAATGAAGAAAATGACATATCTCATTCATTACTCATTTTTAATTTTCCAATCAAAAGCATGGAACTGAAGCATCACTGCCCTGTAACATGAGCTAGGAAGATAGTGCTCTTTCCTTCTTAGGGAATTCCATGAGCATCAGATTATTTCTTTCCTCACCTCCTAATATCTAAACCTTCAACTACAATTATCTCATTCTCATTCACTTCGATCTTCATTCCACACTTCTTCTATATTGTTTCGTACTGGGAATAGTGAATGATTATCTTAGAATACAACTCACTCACTCACTCCCATCCACTAATACTAGCTCACGATAAATCTCCCCCCAGCTCCGGCGGTCCCCGAGTCTGACAACATCATTCACGGCCCCGCCGAAGAATGTTTTACCCACTCACCTGCACCCTAATTACTGTACTGTAAATTACCGTAGACCCCGGTCATCCTTGGAAAACACTAATAAGTTACTTCTACTTAGTTAACATAGACTAATCTTACTAATGACGGGTTAAAAGCAACTTTATGCTTTATGCGTTATGCTGAAAATGGTTTGCCGGCGTGTTTTCCAAAATAAGGAAGTCTTACTTCAGCTTTGTACTGTATAATTGGTAAGTCCAGTCGGTGGGGGGGTTTTTTAAGGCTGAAGAGGCCGTGCCGCAAATATACGTAGCTGATTAGGTGAGGTTTTCAATTACTACAGTACACGCATATGGTAAGCAAGTATGTGTAATACTGTATTAAAAAACAAAATTAAGATAGGTATTGCTTGGTTTCATTCTTGCCTTGCTTTTTTAAAACAGGAGAAGAACGGGGATGGTAATTGGATGTCTTCTAAACTACAAGAACCAGATGAATGTGTTCCTAGGTTCAAAAAACACTATCGTGTAAATTCGCTTTGAAATTGCAGCATTTTTGGCAAATGTATCATATAATACCCCATACCATATGCCTCTCCTTCTTCTTTTCTCTCTCCCCCTCCTAGACATCATATCATATCCTTCTAGCAAAGTCCAACTATGATGCAAGTACAAAAAAAAGGTAACCCAGTACAAAAGTAATATATAATCCCTATATTCTAAAAACGCCTCTTTGTATAATTTTCATGAAGTTTTTTTNGATTCCTTTTTAACCTCCGATAACACTCTCCTCCAATTAAAAGAAATCTATAAAAAAAAACGCCTTGTATAACATGCTTTTCGTACATCGTAGATATTCGTCGTCGTCGTCGTCATCATCTATCGTTCATTCATCCAGTTCGCGAGGGAAACAAGACATAGGAGGTTAATACAAGGGAGTCGAAGAGTCGAACATTTGAGTGTTGAAATTGTTGTGCGTGTGTGTGTAGAAAATGGTTAAAAAGGGAGATGGATGACTCGGTATCTCAGCTCTTTTAAGATGTAGCCTGCTGTTCAGGAGGAGGTACGACTTCGCCGGGAAATGGTTTCCTGCCCCATACTACATGTACCTTAGAGTAGCAGTGAACGTTCTTATCCATGACACATTTCCGAATATTGACGAGATAGACCTGTCATGATCCTGCGTCAGTCTCTTTCCCTTCTTATGATTAAGTTTGAAAAAAAGCCTGGGTTGTAACTTCCACCACTGCACTCATATTATAGTGGCAAAGGTGGTAGAGAGAAAAAATAATGAAGACATGTCCAAAGTACATACCTCAATCTCCTCCTGGCTCCAATTCAACATCCTCGAAAAGGGAGCCATGCTCAAGGCCCCTAGGCCGGCCAACCAATTGTCCTGGTTCATATTCCCAATATACTTAAGATGGGGATCCTTTGGCCACGTGTTCATTGGCAACTTGAAGATCTTCTCCTGCACATCCACAAACCCAGCCTGGATGTACCAGCGCTTGAGTTTGTTCGCAATCCGCAAGGGTCGATCGGCCGCCATGGCAGCATCATCCAGATGCTTATTCCACTCCAGGAACGGCCAATCCGCCGGCATCGTCCCGTCGTCGCAGTACGGCGTGGACATGATCTCCTGGGACTCCATGTACCCGCCTGGTTTGAGATAATGGAGAGATTTCCGGATGACGTCCCGGAAATCCTCGAAGCAGCCGAGCAGGACGCGTGTGTGGATGTAATCGAAGTGATCAGGTGGTAAGGCCCAATCTTCCTCGCTGGCGTCGTCGATGAAGAAGTGGACGTTCTCGGGGACCGAAGAGGGTTGGATGGGGGAGAGATCGGTGGCTTGGATTTTGGCATCGGGGAACTCATCGCCGATTTCTATAGCCCACTGGCCGCTGCCGGTGCCGATGTCTAGGATGTGCTTGGGGTCCTTGAGAGGAGCGAAGTAATTTTGGCCATTGAAGGCATATTTCAGGATTTGGTACTGTAATTCCAGGCGATCTATTTCTTTGTCGTCGTTTGGGTAGATGTATGCTATGAGACGTTAGGGAGGGGAAAACAATAACAAAAAATGAAATTTTTTTATTTTAAATCGTGAACTTTTCTGAGTTATTTTATAATTTTCAGAGCAGGATAGTTATCCTCAGCTCTTTAGGAGTGAACTTACAACCGGCTCGATAACCATGGTATGTGCGACCGTTCTCTTTCTGAAAGTCGTACACGCTATCTGGGACGGAAAGGCTGCTGTGACAGGTCAGTTTATTTATTTTTAGGAGGGGCCCAGCGTTGTGGGTGGAAATAATTGTTTTCGACGTCGTCTCCAGATTGCGGGAACCACTCACTCATCAACCATTGGTCTTTCCGCCGACTAAATAGGTTGTAACAAACCAACGGTTAGAAAACTTTTNGTAACCAAAAACACCAAACACCAACGACAACGAGGGGAAATAGAGAATAAAAGGGCAAGATAAGACAGATGCAACAGAATCGCCCACCTCGGCTTCTATGGGAGTGCTGGCGCTAGTCTGGGGAGAGCTCTGTTCAGCAGCACTCTTGTTAGACATCATGTCACAAGTGGTCGTTTGCCACCATAAAAAGTGACCGATTTATTTCTCCGTCAACCTTCTGGGGGCACGGTTTCTAGTAGTATTATCGAACGGTGGCCGTTCCCCTGTAGTGGGATGTCCCGGTCTACTCGAACCGTCTGACAAGTGGTAATGACTTTTTAGGTACGACGATTCGATCCAAGGAATATATACGAAGTATGTGTATATATAACCAAGTACCTGTGGGCCATGCTAACCGATGGTGACAAAAGAGACACAGGCGCTCGGACGAGGAAGATAAATGAAGAAGGGATAGACCTTGGAGGGTAGGATCCCGAAAGAGAAGAGAAGAGAAAGACGGAGGAGGCTAGGGAGGGTGGGAACCAGTCGAACAAGAGAACAGCCAGACAGGCAGACAGCTTTTCCCCGTTCACTTTTGCTCCTGGACCCAGTCTGCCCCAAGCTTTTACTCTCCGATTGGGAAGATCCAAACCTAGATGAGCACCATTGCCGAGCCCAGCGACCGGAACGGAGGGGACCCAGGGAGCTGGTTGCGAGCGGGCGGAATCGCTGGGATGGTGGCAAGGTGGATTGGGGTTGAGGACCCTAGGGTAGCGTGGGTAGCAGAGCAGCAGCAGGGCAGGGAAAGAGATGGGTTTGGATGGATGGCTGGCTAGCTGGATTGATGAATGGTGGATAGTCAGATAGTGAAGGACGAAAGATGGGCAGGATGGGGCACAGGATTGGGATGGATGGAGCAACCACCATAATCCAGCAATCCACGCCGCAGTCCATGAGTACTGGTACTGTACTGTACTGTACTGTACTGTACTGTACTGTATGAGCACGCTGGTACACTGGTACACTGGTACCAAGTCAGAATGTACTTGGTGCTCATCAAATCACCAGGCCCCGGTGCCCCAAATCCCGCCGAACCGGATCGTGGCGTCGAACCAGCCGGACCCGGGCCCAAGGAAACTCGTAAAACCAGCGAGTCAACCCCTACCCAAGCACCAGCTGGGGCGTGCTGGGCTTGTCACGCTTGTCTGGTGGAGATGCAATCCACAATCCACAATAATTAATCCTTCCCATCCCTTATGTGCGCGCTTATGGCCATGGTACTATACTGTACTGTACTGTACCGGTATATTCGAATCCTTTTAGTAAGAATTGGGGTCCGGGCCATGGTTGCATTCTCGCATAAAGAGGGTTTTCTTTCGTCTCTCTCTCTCACCTTCTCTCGGGGGTCGGGGAAGATAGCCAGGTCTGGTTTAGGTGGGTTTTGGACCTTTCTGGATGTCGGGTCCTGTCGTGTCCTTTTTCGGTCCAGAACCTTTTCTTTTTGGAGCCCAAACTCAAACTAAAGCTGATGGCCCGCTGCCGCGACCGGGTCTTTGCATTTTCTTTCAAGCCCAGCAGCGGGGACCATCCCTCCTAGAGTCGGGGAGGGAGGGCCACGGGCATATACTCTGTACAGGACATACGAATGACGAACACTAGCCAGCGTTTACGGCTAACTTATTCCTTTTCTCCCCAGGGATCCCCCAGACGGGTTAAGGAGGTCAAAGGAGAAGGTGGTAACTTCGGGCTGGATGGATGACTGGATGGCCCGGGAAAAAAGTCCATCCCGTCATGCATCCTCGGCCGTGAGCGGAGCGACTTTGGGCGAAAATGGAAGAAAGAAGAAATACGCTCGTAAATTGTCGAGACATGCGAGCGTGTCCAGTGTCGAATATGTGTGGGCAAGCATGGCAGGGTTCGAGGAAGCTTGCTGCCTCGTAAGGACAAGACCAGAAGACCAAGGAAGGGATGACGTGGGATCGGGAAGAATGGGGAAGGAATGAGGTTTGTTTTTTTTTTTTTNGCGAGAGAAATGCTGGACAAAGTAACGATACACCGAGGCTATTTTTAACGGAAAGACGGATCCGGTTACGAAAGGACAGACATTGCGAAGATAGAAGCTTACAGGACACGTGTGAGCCTGAGCATGTGTGTTGTACTGTGTGTCCTTACTGACTTGTGTACTTGTGGTGGATGATGATGATGGATGATGATGGATGATGATGGATGATGATGATGGTGATGATGTGAGATTGTATGTTTTGATCTGTATGTATAACCACCTGTACTATAGCTGTACCGTAGTTTGCGACAAGACCCAACCCGCAACCACGGCACCGTCACCCGTCACCGACAGAACAGACACAGAAATCCAACACACACACCAACCAAAGAACCTTAATTAAAAGGGCTCCCGACACACTGGTGTGCGGATTCGAAAGTGCGGGCAGGGCGTCCTCTGGCCATGGCGTGGCTTTTGTTGGTCTGGTCGTCGGAAAGAAAAAACAAAGCAAATAATCATCATTCCCTGGTAGGTTACATGTAAGTACATGTACATGTACATGTAGTTCCGGTACACAACCTGACAACTTGGTACAGCAAAAAATGCTACGCCGCTTCCAACTGAGCGGTTCCGCATGCCCAAGCCAGCGCGCGGAGAGCTTCCGGTCGTACCCAGGGTTAAGTTTGTGGGTGGGTGAGTGAGTGAGTGTGGGTGTGTTTAGGGCTCTTCTTTTCTTTTCTCTTGCTTTGTTTTGAACTGTCTGTCTCACCTCTCATAACCATGTCTTAGTAATAATAGTCAATCAATAGATATATGTACGGTACGGTACTTCTTTCTTCAATAGGAACAATAATAAAAGTAACTTGCAGCAAATCCTCCCGAATTCTCCTCTCCCTCCCTCTCTTTCTCTCTTTCTCTTGTTCTCCCCAAAAGCAATGTCTGCTGTAATGTTGTAGCCAACCCTCTACTGCATGAAATCGCGTCGGATACCTGCATCTGTTGGTATATCGGGGCCTTCTTCCCGAGCTGCATTGAAAAACTTAACAATTGAGCTACCATATGGAGTACCTCCGTTGAGCTTTGCCCAAGAACGACCGCCATATCTAGACAACTCGTCTTGGGCGGCCACTTCTGGGCCTCTTTGGGCTAATCTAACTAGTACCTTTGGGTAACTCCTCACCGAAAGAGGCTTTCGATATCGGGGAAGGCCTTGAATGAGGCAAAAGACTTTCTCTCGGCTCGGGAACGTATCCTTCGAGAATCATTGAATCCGTTGATGAGGCTTCCCCTCTCATCCGCCCCCTGTACCGCACCCGCCGACGACCCGATACTTTTTACGGTACAAGAAGAACGTTTTGGTTTCGTTTTCTTTCATCAAGCACCATCATGCAAAAATACTGTTGCATTCATTCAGATTCTTTAATATATATATCCTCCTGCATGCAACCCTGATTACTGACTCATGGCAGCAACAAAATCGCCGGCCAAGTGAGTGTCGACTTCCTCGGGCCTCCGCCGTTCTCTTTGCTGAATTCGTATGCGGTAAAATCTCCAAAAAAAAAATCCCCATTCTTTTTCTAATAATATTTCTCGCTCTTCAGTGTAACAGAGATGATGGTGCCACCCACTAGACGGCAGGACAACCTGCTTTCAACCAATCTCCTCGAACTGGTAAACGCTCAGAGCAATGATGCACACACCTCAGAATATCACATCTCATCATCGGTTGTAGGGTTCTATGCAGCAGGTCTATCTCTCCAACTCTCCAACTCTCTCCAACTCCCTTGCTCTAAATGATAACTCAGTTCCATTCCATCATTCAGAGGTTGGCTTCCAGGCGCCACCAACTTGACTCTTGGACAATAAGAAAACAATGCAGGTCCGCGGTTATCTGCTCGAATAAAATCCTTACGCAACCACCCTTTTCAACTCCTCCTCTAATGTCATCCCTGGTGTATTACCTACCCCTCTGCTACCATCCAACAATTCCTCCCAGGCAAATCTGTCTTGACCTACGGCGTCCTTGGGATACTGCCAGATCTCCCTGAGTTCCTCTACCAAGATGCCCTCCATGGCGTCCACAATCTTCTCTCCTATCACCGGCAGGAACTTGTATCCATGACCACTTCCTCCTGTAGCCAAGAAGAGACCGGAGTACTGCGGATGGTAATCGATGAGGAAGTCGCCGACTTGACTAAAGATGAAGGGTTATTATGAATAAGAAAATTATAGTCCCTTGCTTGATTTGGTAGAGAGAGAAATAAACAAGAAAAGAGAGAGGACAAAACTTACGTATCCGTATACCAACAGACTCGCGACCTGGAGAACTCCCTCTTTTCCAATCCAGGCAGGATACTCTCCAGAGCCTTGTGGCAGGCCTCATATCCTTCGGCGGGCACGCTGATCCCTACTTTCGGTACACTGACTTCGATCATCCTCTCACTCGTAGCTCCCGGGCTGGGGTTGTTGATAGGAACGGGGTTTCGATATCCAAATCCATGTCTTGCGATCTTCAACAGCCGATTGCGCGGCGGGATGACATAGAGTCCTGACGTGTGGCTCATGACGACTGGTCTCTTGCCTAGCACCTCCTGCTCATCCTCCGTGATGTCCATGTACGTCAGGACCTGCCCCGTAGCTACAGCCCTCCCACGCAGATCAACCAGCTTGCCCGTCCATGCTCCAGTGGCTAACACGACCAGATCCGCAGAGAGCACCTCTCCATCTGCAAGCATGACGCCGGTCACCACCGCAGGAGTAGTAGTAGTAGTGTTCGTCCCCTCCTGCTGCTGGTCCTGAGCATGGGCACGATAGACCAACGACACCACCTCAGCACCCGTCCTAACCTGCACTCTCTCTTTATCTAATTTCCTCATCGCATACCTGACGCCGCCCTCCGCATTCGCCCATCCACTGCCCCAATTCACATATCCC
>NCSJ02000161.1:0-93944 GCA_002812745.2 Scytalidium lignicola
CTTTAAATTACTTCCTTATATTTAAAGTATTCTTAAGATTATTTTAAAGTTCTTAATATAAGTTATATCAAATACTACTTTTTCTTAATAATTAGCTTTAACCTTCATAGTTACTAACTTTATTTTTACTTTAACATTTCTTGTTATAAGAGAATTATCTACAAGTTTAATCAGATAACCATAATCCTTAACTTAAGTATTTATATTTAATTTTACTACTATGTTTAATATTATAAAATTTCTTACAACTTCAAAATTTATTAATACTTTAACCTTTTATCCAGTTATTTTAACTTCTAAAAACAATATGTTTTTGTTAAGAGTTCTAAGTCCTAATTCTCTAACTACTCTCTCTTCTACATTATTAATAATTTATCCTTAATTATTTGCTAAGTCTAGTAATCATAGTTAATTTCTTTATTACTCTTCCTCTACTTTATTTTTTGTAATTCTTAAGGTTAATTCCTAGATTTCTTTAACATTTGTCTTATTAATACTTAAAATTATTACTTTTACCTTAGGATTTNAAAAACTTATCTAACTCCTCTTATATTATTATATGATAATCTGTAATAAATCTTAGTATTCATTTAATACTTCTTATTAGTAAATTTTCTCTGCTTAAAACATTATTACTTATCCTATACTTAAATACTTAAGTTCTTGTTAATAGCTTATATTTCTTTTAAACAAATCAATTAAAGGTTTTCTTGTCTAATACTTATTAGTTAAAACTTAACAAGTAATCTTATTTACTAATCTTAAGTAATCTTAACATTACTTCTTATAATTATAATCTACTTCAAGTAAGTATAATAATTTTATAACTTCTTTTAATAACTAATACTAGATTATCCTAATTATAATATAACTTGTTAGTTATCTTAGTTTCTTATTAAAAGATCTTATTATCACTTCCTCTTAAAAGATATATAATCCTTTAACATCTTAAATACTAGATTCTAATCTAACAATATACTCTTAACTAAAGCTATTCCTTGATATTAAATGCTTTTTCAATGATATTCTCTTTTAAGTATATTCTAAAGTTCTTAAAAATCCTTATACTAAGTATATTAATTTAAACTTCTTCATAACTTGATAATAGTAATTCTTACTTAAGAATACTTATAACACTTATACTTATAACTATTGTCTATTTTCTTTTATCCTTATGATTATTAACAAAATGTTTAAGAAGTCTATATTTAAAACATAACTTCATTTTCTTTTAATCTTTTAATTTTCTAAGGTTAATTCTAAACAAATTCCCTTTTCCTTTAAACTTCTGATTTTTATCTTTTTAAAGTTTCCCTTTTCCAACTATGTCAAGGTTTATAAGATCTCCTTGTAATTAAGATTTCTTTACTTGATTATTATTTCTACTCATAAAGTAAGATAATCCTTTCTTATCCAGTTTCNTTTTTGTATAACTGATTTTCAATTTCAATATATTAATTAATCAAGGTTTTTAAGTCTAAGACTAATACTCCTTAATATAATTTATTATGTATTTTATTCTTTAATCCTCTTTTATACTATATAATAAAAGCCTTCTTATTTTAATCTATCCTTATTGAATATTATTTGAACAAGACAATATAATCATTAATAATCCTTATTTACTTAAGATAATAAAAGTGTTATTCTATGTTCTTTTCCTTGTTAATATCCATAAACAACTTATTAAGTTCTTTTATATATTTATCATAATTATTAAAGAGTTTTTAAGTTTCCTTATTAATTAAATTTCTTGTATAACTAAAATAATCATTTAAGAATAATTAAAACTAATTTATTATAATTCCTTTAAGGTATAATACTGTTTATAATACCTTTTACATGTCATTTATAAGTACTTACTTATTTAATACTAGATATATTCTTGTTTATACTAAGTATACTTTAAGTTTGTTCTTATCTTTATAAAAGAAGTCTAGTTTAATTACTCTTACCTCTCCTCTTAACAGTTTTCTAACATTGTTTATAATAACTATTAATAATAGTCTAAGTAATAAAGCTAATAGTCTTAGTAAGAGTCCTCTTAAAGGTCTTCTTATTATTAATCTTACTGATAATCTTACTTATATTAAGTTCATAACTTTGTTCTTTAAGTTAACTTCTTTACTTAAGCTTTTACTTATTAAACTTTCTTCAGAACTTTTTTTCAGAGTTTTCTTCTAAACTAATCATCATATCTCCATTTAATACTTGTTCAAGTCTAATACAACTTACTTTTATACAAGGATGTTCAAAATATTACAAGACTTCTTATAATATAATCATATAAGATAAGCTTAATGAAATTGTCGTTTTAGCTTGTAGGCATGCCCATGGAGATGGCGTCTAAGTGGGCAATCTCCTTACGGTCCCGTTCGATGAGGCCAGCCAACTTGAGGAACAAAGCTTCTCGCTCGAAAGTGGATTTCACTTGCCATTCAGGAAAAGCTTTGCTTGCAGCGCGGACGGCAATATCAATATCATCCTTATCAGCTTCCGACACGTCGACAATGTTCTCCTCAGTAGTTGGGTTGTAAATGGCTAAGAGTTTCCCAGATCTGGCATTAATGAACTGGCCGTCTATGTAGAGACGGGTCTCAATCTCAGCGGTCATTAGGTGGATAGTAGACGGGACAGGATGACAGTGTCTTCTCTGACTGACGTTCGTGTGCTCCCGATGTGGAATTTAAGCGTTGTAGAAGGTATTATCAAGATAGTATGTTAAGAGCTGATGGAAGGAGGTATATGTAAGGTATATAGGTTAAAGAAGAATGATAATGCCTTGGATAGCTATAGGATCTTTCTAGGAGGACTGGTACGGGGTCCTGATCCAGCCACATGGTCGGGATGGGCAGGCCATTCGTCATTATTTGAAGTCTCAGTAGAGTAAGTGCTGAAATTAGTTTTATCAAACGTGTTCTCAGACATTCGAAATCCTCATCTAAACCAGAAACGGAAGGCCTAGGAAGAATGGCTTATTTGGCTTATATGAGCCATTCGATCCCCGCTTCCACTCGTTGAGTGTAGGCTGTCTACATAGGCTGTCATTACTCCAACTGTCCCTGCTACAAGCTTCATTGGTCTGCTAGGCCATCCATATGGATACTGAACTTTATTAGGATTGCTTCAGGTCTCCTGGCTTTAACATGACTAGAGCAGCAATGGTTCTTGAAAAATGGACATAGAGGGAATTGCACATACTAGTTGCTGATGCTTGCATTTAAACTGCCGCGCCACAGTACTTCAATAATGATGTCACAAGAGTTTCTCTGGCATGGATGGCAATACTGTGGATATAGGCTGCATGCAGTGTATTGCATCCCCTTAGTCACCAGTCATGAGCCTGGAGATAAGGGGAACATGTCCGAACTGTGCAGTGATCTAGTCTTTAAGGATCAATATCTAACATAGTTACGTTATACCATATTCTACAAGGCAAGTGCCGAAGGTCATGTCAGCGTTGAAGGTTTCTGTACTTATAAATTCAGTCTGTGCTCTCTGGTTCTTCGATAGCTAAGTATCAATTTAGGAACTTTCTCGAAGAATATCTACTTATCGATTTATAACCTAGCATCGACTGTGCACGTATTTCGTCCTCTGAAGGGATTTATTTTACTTCATATTATTTCTTTTAACACTTAAGCACGACGTGTTTATTTTCCAGCCCACCTCAATGTCGGTATCCCAGCTGCCCCACGATGCGGTTTGGTTTGGTGAGTGACTCCTTTTTAATCATAAGTTGGATCTTGCTCGAGGGGTTAGCTAGCTTCTGTCCCTTTACATGGACGTATTAGAAATTTGTTCTAACAGCTTTGATTAAGTAACCGGTTGCTCCTCCGGTGTTGGTCGCTCAATTGCATCTCTTATAGCCAAGAAACCCTCCTTGCGTGTTGTTGCAACGGCACGCAATGTATCTAGTCTTGATTACCTGCCAAGGTCGCCCAATGTCCTTAAGTTGGCTCTCGATGTTACATCCCGCAAGCAGATCTCGGTGGCAATTGATTCAACGTTGGCAAAATTCGGCCGGGTTGATGTGTTCGTCAATAATGCCGGCTATTACCTGTTTGGGGACACTGAATGTATACAAGAGCAGGCGGCACGAAAGCAGATGGATACAAACTCTTTTGGTGCAGCAGATATCACTTTAGAAGCATTGCGCGTGTTTCGAGAGGTAAATTCTCAAAATGGGGGCACTAAGGGTGGACTTGTCCTGCAGATTTCATCCTCAAGCGGTTTTGTTGGGTTGACTGGAAGCGCATACTATAACGCTAGGTACGTATAATTAGAGATCGGGTTGAGTCGAAGTAATGTACTCACTTCGAGATCGTAGTAAATTTGCTATCGAGGGGTTCACCGAAGGCCTCTCCAAGGAGGTCAATCCAGACTGGAACATCCGGTTCTTGATCATAGAGCCCGGCGGCATGAGGAGCCAGTTCGTCGCAAACATAGATGGAATCGCTAGGCACCCAGCATATACGGATCTCAGCTGTCCTACCAACCAGCTGAGAGTATTTTTGGATACGCCTGAAATGAAAGCTGGGTTTGCACATCCGGATCGCGTTGCAGAGATCGTCTTCGAGGCCTCTGGTATGAGTGGCCTGCCACTTCGATTGCCTGTAGGAGGTGATGCTTGGGGAATGATAAAGAGGAAAGTGGATAAGATGCAAACGGAATTGGAGAAAGTAAAGATTCTGAGTCAGAACACTTGAAAATCAGATTATTTAAAATAATATTGATTATCCAAAATAAAGTAAACACTTCAAAATGGGATCTTGATTCAAGATTAGCTAAGGATCACATCTACAATAGATTAAGTCGGGTATATGACTTGCCTGATAATAGTTAAGAACAAATTATCTTCGACATAGTATAAGTAGTTGTATAGACTGCATTGGAAATTCTGAGGCTCTTTGATATTACCTTGATGCAGCGGATGTAACTACGCTCTTTAAAAGATGGGGTAGAATGAGGTTACCTCCGCTCGGAGCTGAAGTCGGGTTTTCGAAGTCAAAGGCAGCCAGACGAATATTGATAACTTATCCGCCGATAAGTTAGTTTTTAAGGTTATCTAGTTTTCAGGAATTACAAAGTACTTTTAAGTCCACATAAGCTAAGCAAGATGATAACAACATTAAACTTATGATAACAACAAATGAGACTAGTAAGGGTAACCATATTATAAACGATCATGATAGATTAAGTAAAAAGGTGATATAAAAAGGAAGCTTTAACATTTCCGTATCTGACGTAACTTCTAAATAAAGTACCTCTAGTCTAGCTGCTATATCAAGTTAAAACATCAGTTTGTTTTAATTTATCCAAAATCGTGTTTTCCGTGCAACTCTTAACTAATACACTAAGAACTCATGTTACGATAATGTAACCTACGACGTTATAATCGCATCACTTGTTGCAAGCATTGATATATTTTCTTTTGTCTAAGAAAATACCCGTCCAATCATCAAGTAGTGTTTGTAATCAACCATTTCAGTCACTGGTGATCTTCTGTAAGATGCTTACGTACTCTTTTCCACTTTGGTATTTTGGTAAAGGATTTACAATCCAGTGTCACAACGGCCGTCGCTGTAAGTTATTAAATACCATGTATGAAACGTGAGACTTCTTAATTCAAGGGCTCGCCCCCATGTGATGCTAAGCGTTAGAATTCTCGGTGCATATTGTATTCCTAATCACTCTGAGTGATTAAGTATCAGTAATCAGTCCTAGCCCGATTTGGCAAGTAACCGCATCACTACATATATACCCGCGATATCGGGAAAATTTCCAGAGATAAATAACAGACGGGTAAATGCATATATTGATGTTTTTATTAAACTAGGTTCTATCATCTAGATGCAATTACGAAGTATATGGCATCCTGAAATATAATAATTTTTCTGAATAGAGAACGTTTTCTGTTCTTTGTTAATAGTTGGTGGGCGCTCGGACGGTGGGAAATTCAACCGAATTGAATCCACCGGTTCTTCTTGGCGATAATGATGATGAATGATGAAAGATCCACGCATCTTATCTGATTGGATCTTATCTAATCTAGCCCAATGACAAAGAAAAGATTATCAGATGATCGGATGAGTTTATTAGTTGCTATGCATACCGGTTGGATACTTCCTTTGCCAAGCGGATCTCCTTAGCTTCTAAAGGCTGAGAATGGGTTGCTTAAACTTATTTGTATGCTGATGCCAAGTCCGAGTTGCTTAATCTTCCCACTTCCAAGACCGCACTTAAGGGATAGCTCTGCCGAGAGTACCAATCGATATGCTTCCTACCACGGTTGTTGCATCGTATACGAATTTGAGCTTGGAACATGTTCACTGCTTCCCCACTTACTAGGTTGCGGGATTAAAANTTTTTTTCAGAGATGTAAGTGAACAGCAATTTGACACTGGGATTGTGGCCAGGCTGGGTGCTACTAAGTTGGGTTATCCCTAAGGAATATAACTGGTGAAATGTCTCCATACTTATACATGTATACTTGTCCATTTCCGAATATATAACTATCAATTCTCCACCTCTTTCCAATTATTTCTTGGAGATAGAGTTGTGATATCAGGAGATTGAAGTCATGATCAAACCGCACATTCTCATTCTCTTCTTGAACTTTGTCTGCATCGCATTTGCAGCGAAGCCCCTTGCGCATGAAGTATGTGCTGCTTCATGTTATGACTCGTTTCTCAAAATCAAATTCTCGGGCAAGAACCCGTCAGCCTGTACCAACGATCTAAAGGTGATATCAACATTTTATTGTATACGACAACACTGTACCGAAGCAGATATTGATCCTGGAATTGCTTGGTGGGCTGGATCATGCAAGAAGTCAAAGGCTGTCGTAAATGTTAAGGCATATAGGGAGGCAGTTGCCAACGTAACAAATGATTTTCTAGCCTCCTTACCAGCGGTCAATCTAAATCAGAAGGCGGTGGTAAATACAATAGTACTACCTTCAAGTTCAACATGGGATTTTGTATACACATCAGTGGTAAGTAAGAACTTGTAAAGAAAATATAATTAAATACTTATTGGTTAATGCAGCACACGTACGATACACAAAGACAATATCAAAACAGAATCAGGTAGGAATATACTGAACTTTGTTGATTGACATAATAATGATGGTTTCAGATGGATTCCATATGCTTTTTGGGCACTTGTTCTCATTATCGGAACAGCTAATCGGACTTATACTATGTTGTGCAATACATCTTCAGAATCTCAACCTGATAGCGAGGATGGTACTACGAAGTATCACAAATCCAGCTCATCAGCATCGAATAGAATAAATATATGGGTCAGAAGATATATGTTGACACCTTCAACCTTTGGCTATCATCACCATCAACCCCTTGGATGGTTTACTATCCCACTAAGACCCCAGGCTCTAGTCATTGGATCATACATCATAATTCACATTGCACTTGTCTCAGTGCATTATCCTGTTTATCAAGAGAACTACTAGTGAGTTACTCGACATATAACACATTACATCACAGTCATTGACCAGAAGATGACATTCAGCTACGACTCTACCCTCGTCCAGCATCTTCGTTATTTTGCTGATCGCCTTGGGACCCTTATGTCAAGCAGTCTACCTTGGCTATGGTTTTTCTCTGCGAGAAATAATCCTTTTATTCATCTTACTGGATGGAGCTATCGGACATTTAATATCTTTCATCGATGGATTGCTACCGTTCTAGTTGTGGAAGCAATTGTTCACGGGAGTACCTTTTCAGCTTTCTACGTTAATGGTAAGATAACGATAATTAATATAGTCTCTCTTTATAGTAATCTGAATTATGAATAGATTCGGGATGGGACGGGTATCATAGCACACTCACGCAGCGATTTTTCTGGTGTGGAATACTTGTAGGTACCTTGACTTGCCAGCATTATAAATGGCTTGCTAACAGTTTGATTATAGGCTCTATCATGTATATGCGCCATTTCAATCTTCTCAATCTTGCCTCTCCGAAGACACGCATATGAACTTTTCAAGGTTACGCACGTGACTCTTGCTGTCTTGTTCCTAGCAGCATTCTATCAGTATGTCCCGCCACTCCTTCGCAACTCCAACAAGGGCCAGATATGTATTTATTGACACCTAAAATATAGTCATACCTTTGATCAATTTCAAGGCAAATACCTGGTGTTCTTATGGCTCTGCGTTGGTCTTTGGTCTGCGGAACACGCAATTAGGCTTGTTCGTCTCTTAGTTTTGAATTATAAAGCTGTTGTAGGGAAAAATACTCCTGCTATTGCAACATACCTCAAAGAGACTGGCATGATCCGTCTACAGGTATATCCGGCATTCAATCATCTAAATCTAGGTCCAGGCTCTCATTACTACCTTTACCTTCCAAGTTGGAGGATATGGGAAACGCATCCGTTCAGTTTAGCAGGGTGGTCAAGAGGGATAGTAATTTCGTCATCCTCAAATGGTGAGACCGTCATTACCAGTGGCAAAACTGAGAAGAGCGTTGCTAGACAGTCATCCAAATCCGTTACACCTAGTAGTGAACAATCTCAGTCAAGTTTGACGTTCCTCATAAGACCCCGAAATGGCATGACCCACCGTCTTGTCGAGTCACTTTCCCCGGACACACCAACTCCAATTAATATCCTTCTTGAGGGGCCATATGGATCTGCAGCCCAGTTATCTCGTTTTAACGAGATATTATTCCTAGCAGGTGGTAGTGGTATTACTGCTGTATTACCATATATCCGGAAGATATCAGAGAAGAGAGGCTCCAGTTCTAGCTCTAGAGTTAACCTCACGTGGATTGCTAGGGAGCGTGGGTTTGTTGAAAATGTATTAGCAAACGACCTTACCACTGTGATTGGCAACAAAACTCCCACGCCCTGGCTGGAAGCGAACTTCTATGTTACACCCTCGACAGCTGACGGCGCAGCCCAATCATCACCATTAAGCACACAAGATGACCTGAAGGCAGTTGAAACTCCGAACACTAATTCCGTGAAGTGGCAATGCTTGAAACCGGATGTAAAGCAATTAATTCGTGATTTTGTCGCACAGCACGATAAGAAGGGCAGAGTTGCAGTTTTTGTCTGTGGACCAGCAAACATGGCAGATGAAGCACGACAGGTGATTGTAGAATTTTTAAAGGAAGGGCATGTCGGAGTCGAATTGTTTGAGGAAATGTATGGTTGGTAATAGAAATGAAACGTCAGCAATCGTCCAACTATTCAACGATGTGTCACAACTACACCTAAAAACACTTGATTTAATTAGTATCAATTCAAAATAGTTCTCATTTTATTGTTTGATGTCTACTATTTTACGTGGATATAGAGTAGAATAGCATTTATAAACCTAATCATGGGCTTTTTTTTTTGAATCTTTTTTTTTTTTTGGACTGGGTAGTCCGGTTAACTCCGACTAATTGACTCGAAACTTCACAGATGGTTAAAAACTAATCGTCGGGCCTCAGGCACGCGCATTGCCCGACGATTATGTTCTTTACTTTATGTAGAAGTTTTCTAGTAGAATTAATTATACTAATTCTTGTGCTGAGCTACGTCTAGACCATCTCCTAACCTCCTATCACCTACTCTACTATTAGAGACTGTGCCTCATGCCGTACGAACTGTACCGTCCACCTCACGCTGCTCCTTCAGCTTCTTGACGCCTTCCATACCCTTTAAATCATTCTCAAATCCCGGCCGTAGTAGCTCAAAGACCTCAGTCATCCGGCCATACATCACGCCTCCTAGCCTACTTACTGGCCGCAAGACCTGTATAAGTCAGTACTTCGTGACCCCACCAGGCATCACCCGACTATCAACTACCGCGGGAGAGGGAGAAGGAGAAAAAGGGATTTACGGACTGCAAGATCCAAATTAGTCTTATCCTCATTGATCGCATCCTCCCGGGCCCAGAACCGCGTGGCCTCTACAATCACCATTGAACCCGACTTCGAGCCAAGGTTGATTCGACTGTTAAACTCGCGAACGCTCTCTAGCTTCGCTTCAATGCTAAAGACCGACTCCTTCACCCGCGCACAGGAGACCGTCTGGCAGTCGTACATCGGCGTCAAGCCGCTGACGTCCCACTCTGAGACGCCGTACGGGGTGTCTATGCTCGTGGCGTTGGCAGCCTCGACGAAACCCTCGCTGATGATGTTGATGACACACTCACTAGTCTCGAGAAGGTTACGCAAGGTATCCTTAGCATCGGTGAGAGGGCTCACGATGCCGATGACGAAGAGCGGTGGGTCGACGTTGATTAGCTGGAAGAAGCTCATGGGTGCCAGATTTTCGCTGGTGCCGTCGCGAGCGCGCGTGGAGATGAAAGCTATAGGCCGCGGGACGATGGCACCGACGAGCAGCTTGTAATTGGAGATGAGCGTACGGTCTGGGGCGTAGGGGTCAACGAAGATGTGCTTGGCGGTAGCCGCCGATGCTGATGTGTTGGCTTGGGTATGGTTCGCACCGGCACCGAAGGTCCAGCCCGAGTCGGGGCTCTGAGTGTACTTGATGGTAGTAGAGATGTCCCAGGGAGGCCACGAGTTTCTTGAAGTCCGGGTGCTGGCTACGCCTGGCCTTGGCTTCGGCCTCTTTGCTATCAGTGGCCATTTTGAGGAACCGGGATGGTAAGGAAGTGCGGTTATCGAACTCCTCAGTGACGATTAGAGGCAGCACAGTTCTGGGGAATGGACTTACAAGAGGTCATTTAAGCCTATATAGTCCAGTTAAAGGTTTGTCAGGATATTCTTCTGCTTAAGTCATATTTTTCGACGAAGGAAGCGGCACTGCCGCATTGGGCGATACTGTGATGTTTAAATAATCCGCCCGACAGTGCAATAATCCGCCCGACACTTCAATGATCCGCCCGACACTTCAATGATCCGCCAGATATATCACTCACTTAAACCCTGTTAGAATTACCTTATTTTGACAGAAAGATTAATCAACCGTCCATGTTACCAATCATTTTTCTATAGTGATTTGCCCTTTAGGCTCGATATCGAAGCTCGAACAAGAGACACCATTTGCACCAAATTGTAGCTAAATACCCCGTTTCTCAACCCCGTTATTGCTCCATCAGCTTAGTAGAAGTCGGGTCAACAAATTACTCTACCTCTATTCAGCCCCCAAAAGAGTCAAAAGCCTTTGCCCATCAGAATGGGTGACAGAGTTATCGTCGTCCAACTCTCACCTACGGATAAAGAGACACGAGATATGGTTCGTGGACAGTATACGGAGATTTCAGTAACTCTCAGTCCGCTAACAGGTAACAGCTTCTCAAATACCTCCAAGAAACGGCCGATCATGCCGTGAAGAACGAGCCTGGAACATTGAAATATTCTCTCGCAACGTCTCGGGACGAGTCCGACCTGAGCTTATATGTGATTGAAGAGTGAGTTAGGTTTCGGAAGATAAATCCTGACTGCGGTAAGGTAACTTAAAGCTGACGGGATATAAGATACGCAGACCAAACTGCTTTCGACTTTCACATGCAACAAGATGGTGTACAAGCGATGGGTAAGTGGATGAGCGCTGGAGGTCTAGACAGTGCTCCGACCATATGGGAACTGGAGCACATAGACGGGTTTAACTTCACTAGACCTGAAGTGACAAGACATGCCGACCCCTTCGTGATTTTTACAGAGATCGACTACAAGCCGGATACGGGATCGAGCACACTGCCATATTGGAAAGCCGTCGTGGAGGCTGGGGAGAATGATGAGCTAGGTACACTAGTCTATGGAATATGCAGAGACCCTAAGAACGCAGACAAGTTATTCGTCGTACACGCATATGAGAGTCGTGATTACCTGATGGATGTCCATGTCCCGAGTAAGGCAATGCAGGAGAGCCAGATACATGGGAATGACATAAGGATTAGGTTGAAGCCCCATTTTCTGAAAGTTCAAGGGGGGTATTATACAAGCATATGAAATGAGATCAGTGGACTCACCTCATTGAGAACTTGCTCTGATCATAGATTGCAGGGAGTAGATATATTATTTGTTAATTAACTTATGATTTTGTTATCTCTCGTGTATCTGAAAGCAAAGTTCCCTGAATAGAATCGTTAGAAATAAATGTAGTACACCGTAAGAAAACAACAAAGCGTCTAAGTACTAGCTAGGAGTCCAAAAGAATGAGGCCTACTTGTACTCACAGTACATAGTTTGTTCCCTCCAGAGCCAGTTTATCGGGTCGTATCGGGCTCCATATTCACCAAGTTCCTTTGGGTACCATCTACCCTACTAATTGCTAGATCAAAACCAATAAGTGTGGGAGGGAAGTAGTAATACGGGTTTTTTACGAGTTCTTTTCCAGACTGCGACAGTAATTAGTCCAGAGCAGCTATACAGAATTTAGATGGCTCTTGCTGGAGTAGTACGCCAGTAATACTGGCAGTGGCTTTGGCATAATCACGTGGCTCGCATCTATATCTGTAAAACCTTTAATGCTTATATTTTTCGAGTTTTAGAGTTACTGCTTTTCAGGCCGGGTAACACCATGTTGTCACCAAGTCTGCCAAATTTATACCACGGCTTTGGGCACTATAAAGCCTCAATTGCTTGTGAACTGACCCTGTTCCTTCTATCTACAGCTGTGAGTTTTGCACTAGAGAATAGATGCTCCAGAGATGCCGAAATTGCAGGTATTCTCAATAAATCCAGTACCACCATCTTCTTAAATTAGGATACTCGAAGCGTTGGTTTGTCTCAGACCACCACTTCCTAGCATCGGAGGAGATGCCTTT
This sequence comes from Scytalidium lignicola, assembly GCA_002812745.2. Lineage (NCBI taxonomy): Eukaryota > Fungi > Ascomycota > Leotiomycetes > Scytalidium > Scytalidium lignicola. The sequence goes on from NCSJ02000161.1 coordinate 12,752, forward strand.
TTGAAGGTCCCTCCTTTAAGAACTACAGTACCTAGATTACCCATCCTTATCGAGTGTTATCTCGCCTTTTGATTCAATCCATATATCAAAATCCGGCAATCCTATGTCTGGTTCCTTTTTCTTGTACCCAATTGTTTCTGAGCGTCATTGATCCATTCGTTTGACCTTGAAACCCAGAAAATGCCTGCTATATCTACATAGGATTAAGCACAACTGAAGCGGTGTAGGTTTTAGACCGATCTATGATATCATAATACTTGATGATTTGTTAGCATGTGATGTGTGACTTGTAAGTCACATGGTGGGTCATATGGTGAATCGCATAGGGACGTAGCATTTCTACTTAATTTGTAGTACGGAGTACTGTAGCCTACTGCTGTCTACCTTTCATATGTTCTACATAAGTATCAATAGCTGCAATCTCAATACAATAACCTAAACTAAATACCGTAGGCGATAACTACCTTGGTGCTAAAACTCTACTGACATTTAAAAAATATGAATGAAACAAAAAAAGCTATGAATGGACTATAAAATAAGTAAACTTTGTGATATATATACCACTACACTTAATTAGTATATGTTTATATTAATTCATTAATCTAATTACTTTATAATTAATTTAAGAAGAAAAACAAATTCTTTGATTGTTCTTCGAAACGTCGGTTGAGGTTTTGGCACCAAGGTTGTTATTGCCCACGGAACCTTACGTACATCATTGATTTTCCACTAGCGAAGCGGAACAGTCGGTTGGAGTTTTGAGTTCGTTTCCCTGCACTTCGTTCCCTCTCATTCCTTTCCAATATTCACCACCTATCAATACACGGACGAAACACTTACTATAAATCGGCTCAATCAATGGATACCATAAATGAGTCGGTCATTTCCTCTCGTGACCGTATTCGTGCTTGTGAGAATTGTAAAAAGTACAGACTCCCACAACCAGCTCCAATTCTGGTTTTGCCAAGCTTGTCGCGATTGAGGCTCCTTGCTGATGAGTGACTGAGTATTCTAGGCGAAAGAAGAGATGTAAGACCCGCCAGTATCTAAGCCGCCTTGATCCGTCGTATCTATCCAATACTTTTCTACTAACCTCATTAACCTTCAGGCAATAGCAGAAAGCCACAGTGTGAGCTATGCCTGCGATCAGGAATTATATGCACGTATCCAAGGGTGTCACTGAAACCTGGTCCCAAGAGAGGAATGCGAATTGGACAGCACAGTGTTGGGAATCCTCATAGTAGTTTGTCCAATGACTATATAGTCTTCCGCTCAATCTAACTATGCTTCAGGAGCACGACTGACGTCGCCAAGCCAAACAGTTGTGAATAAGAATGAGGTTGGAGATACGAGCCGGTTGGCATTAAGTCATTCCCCTGAAAATCCCATTGTCTTAAAGTTACACAATGAGCCTATTTCACAAAATAGGCAATCATCAACTTCTGAGCCGGATAATGACATGGGAAATTTATTATTCAGCCGTATAAACAATCCAATAACTCCCGCTACAACATTAGCTCAGTCTACTCAATCAGAATCTCTCCTTCCTCCAACAGACCTCATTAACCATCTAGTCGATATGTTCTTCGTGGCCATTCAACCTCAGTTCCGATTGCTCCATCAACCAACCTTCGTTGAACGACTTCAGAGCAGGGCCTTCATATCACAAAAAAACTCAACTCTCCTTCTAAATGCAATTTTTGCTCTTTCCGCCAGATATTCAGATGATCTTGAAGTGCATTTATTTGATCAGTCGCTAGCATTGGAGTATGACAGCAGTCGGTGTAGAACAATGAAACGTTGGGAGCGAGGTAAAGGATTTGCGCGGCGAGCAAATGAACTTTTCGAGAAAGAAGTTGCAGAAGCAGAGAGATTTGAACTTGAGTCTGGAGAGGTAAAAATACCACCCATTTCTTTGGTGCAAGCAGCAGCACTGCTGGCTTTTGCAGAACTGGGGATGGGGCCGAGCAGCCGGGCTCATTCTTTAATCTCAACAGCTGTGCGAATGGCGTACGACTCAGACTTGAACGCAACAGATCAAGCGGAGTATCATAACTCCTTCAAGATGACAACCGAATCGGTCCCTACTGAGACTGAATGGATCAGGAAAGAGGAGCTTCGCCGTGCCTGGTGGTGCATCTGGGAATTAGAGATTTTTGTATGCACTGCGAAAAGCAAACCACGGATGATCAACTCCAAGAAGTGCTGGACAAAGCTTCCAGTAGATGATAAGGACTGGTTCGCGGGGCATCAAGTTCCGTCATGCTTCTTTCCCGGCAGTCTCCACAGGTTGCGTGAGTCACTGGAAGTCTCTTCATATACTTCTGTCTTCGCGAACCGAATTGTGGCATGCCACCTCGTATCTGCATTGGTCGGCATGGCAGATATTCAAAGCTTAGATGGGTCACATGATTCCCTCTCAACTATCGAAGAATGTGCTGCAGCTTGGAAAAACAACCTTGCCGACGAGTTGAAACCTAGCTACGCCTGCAGCAGATTCTCAGACAGTCCGAGTTTTTGAACGATGGTTTTGCTATGCATATATTCATTGAACAGTAGGGCATTTGATCTTGTCACAGATCCAGCAGCTAACTAGTCACTTAGAATATCAGTACTGTTAGGAAAGGCACGAATGTTTAAGGGCGCTACTCCAACAACTATACTCACTTACTGTCAGGAGTTCTCTGAGCAACATTTGTATTGCTCTGGATTAGAAGGCCGCAGTCCCGCCAGGTCGCCTGGGGGTCAAGCGTTCTTTGAAGCCCTCGTCGCATCTGACACCATTTGCGCCATTGTACGCGATTGGCCTACCCACTATATCAGACGATCTTCTCCATTTATTGTTTGCGGTTTATGGGCGCCGGCGTGCATTCAATTGCTGGTCAAAACATTTGCTGGCTCAGCTTGGGACCTCGCGGAGAAAACATCACTATCCTTGAGAATCCTGACCATGGCTATGGAGCAGTTGGCGGAATACTGGGGTATTGCTCGATTGATACTCTGTATGGAAAACACCTCTGATTTCTTTCTCGCATATTGGCTGGCTGGAGATGGTGAGCTGACTTCCAGGTATTAGCTTCTTTTCGGAAATATGAGCAAAAACTGACCAATACCGATTACTCTGACGCTGAGGAGAGTGGTGAGGATCTCCTCGCGATCAAATGGGTGATGTCGCTTCCAAATAATGTCGACAGAGCTTTCATGGCAACGAAAAACACATGGATTTACGGGCCAAGCCCGACGACTGACATTCTCCTTGGGGCTGGGTTAGAAACCCGGTCCAGCCTTGCACATATAGATGAAAATTCGTGGGCATCAGAACCTGGCAATGTACTTGGGTATGATCTTGAGATTATTAGATCTGAAGAAGAGATAGAGGACTTCAGTTGGATAGATGGAGTACTTGGTCTAGAGGAAGAGATCCAATGAGCGTAGAGCTTATAACAGTATTAGATTACACAGTAGTCAGATAAATAAAGTCCTTTTAGAGATGAGGCTTCAAACTGAATGTGTATTCCGAATGCTCTGATCAGAGAGACGTAAATTATTGTAGTAAGAGCGTTATAAGAGAGCTATAAATTTGAGGATGATATAGCTGGTTACATACGATGTTAGCAAGATGCTTGGTCTGGAGAAACTAGCCCAGTAATTTTAAATCAAGTCTAGCTTTAGCTGAACACATCTCCTTATTACTATTACCTCAGTTACTTTAATTTTTCCGGTGTTCTAGTTATTCCGATCTGATTAACATCTCCGAACTTAATCATAAGCTAATAAGCTTTTAAATATGCTTTAAGAGTATTATAAAGTTTGTTATTATAAATTTAAAACCTTTTATTATCTTGATTTTCAGATTACTTATACAAGTAGATTTATCTTAATAATTTTACTTTTCAAATTATATATATACACTTCTCTTGTTTATAAATAAATCTTATTAACTTATATACTCTTCTTTATTAACTTNTATAAACTTATTTATAAAGTTTAAACTTCTTTAATATANTTTTTTAACATTTTCATGCTTAATGTTTCTCTTTTTTACACTTAAAAACCATTAACTTAAATATCTTTTAAAATCCTTGACAATAATATTATAACGTTAAAACGACTTTGTTCTCTTCTCTTATGATAGCTGGTTAAAGTAAGTTATAAAGCATTGAAGATAAGAATTATATAAGAGGAAGAAGATGATGAAGAAGGCTGCTTCAGTCATTAGCTAAGCTTTAATGTAAGAGAGGAGATGGTAAATAGAGAAGGTTGTTAGCTAAAGAGAGATGAGGAGAAGATAGTAGAAAAGACTAGTAAGAGTAATACTGTGCAAGAAAAAGATGTAATTGCAGATGAATACGTATTTTGCATTGAATGTTTTGATCATTATAACAGTTTATCGTTAAGCTTTTGCTTTTTTTTGCTTTATGAACCAGTTTTAGACAAGAGTTGTTATTGCAATGAATACTAGTGTGAAGTGTTGTAAACCTATATTTAACCAAATGAGAAGTCCTCACAAAGACTTTATATTCACATGTTAAAGATCACCTTAAGAGAGGTCCTGCAAGGATTATAAAACGCCATTTGCAATGGAGCTTATTGGCTCTTGTAATCACATATTTGGAGTGGGGGGAATAGTGCATCGCCCAATTCAAATGCTTGAAGTGATGCGTTTGCACACCTTCTGGGGGTTTGAGACGATCCTTAGCTTTGTACCTTTCGTATCAGTTTCCACAAGCATTGATGTGGTCAAGTTTAGGAGCGGGAAACGATGGTTGTCACGACTCACAGTACTATAACAGAGTTAGGATTCCATAGTCTAGTAAGTTTGCAGGTGTGTCAAGAATCTAGTCGTTCTATGGTGGCGTGAAAATAATACTTGAAGACTCATACGCATCACACAAATGAGTGGCAGATACGAATAGTAATCGGCTAGGTTGCTTGCAAGTGCTTGCTCCTGCTCCTCTTAGTTTCCCGTACGCTAGTCACACTGGCTACAAGATTAGGAGATGACGTCAAGAGGCCTATACGTTGCCACTCTAGAATGCAGAACCCAAGTCCCCCCCTGCTGTAGATAAAATGAAATTAACTATATTTATCTGTCTGTATAATCGAAGATACTACATTTCTTACTCTGTAACTAGTTTGCTAAATTATAACGCTTCGAACCCGATAGCAGTCATGGCTCTCTCCTAGATACGGTTCTTGCAACACAGACATGGATAATGAGGAGTATAAAGACTGGGTGCAATAGGACGGAGTTGCTGCTTTTCAAGTAGACGATTTAGACAATCTAGAAGATTTGGACAATATCTTACAGTGTTCGCATAACTTATGTGTCGACTCTCCTGCCCACGCCATATTACAGTGCTCTTTCTCACGCCCGGCACTTGTAGAACAGAGCCAGCCGGAGACTGCAACCCTTGACATAACAGATCCTAGCGAGGAGAACGTCTTTGAGTCATCGGCGAGGGCCAGCACGCTCAGAACGAGGCGCACCAGAGAGCACAAAGCGTCAATTGATGGCGTGGGGGTCTCATCATATGAGATGCGAAGATTAGGCTACAATAAAATCGAAAAGCGGTACCGCGCAAACATCAACGAAAAGCTAGAGGCTCTTTGTCAGCGCATCCCTTCGTCGTGCCAGAGATCTAGTACGTGCTCTGAGTCCAGAGATGAGCTCGAAGATGTGGATGCCAATAATCACGAAGTAAAGACAAGACTGAAGAAGTATGGAAAAGCAGAAATCCTAACGCGAGCGCTGGCGTACATCAAAAAACCTGTAGAAAGACATTTAACGACTGAGAACAGAAGTAATTACAGTAAACTCAAGGATTAATGTGGTTGAGGAGTTAACTAGAAAATGCAACATTAGACCCAAGTATGATTGGAGAGTAATGTAGCATCCCATGTTGTGGAAGTGGTGAAAGTGGAGATAGCGCAAGTGAGTATACTTTCTGGTTCACTCTATATATGAGAGTAAGGATCTAATAGAACATATAGACTGACTAATTAAGCGTTGAATTCATGGTAAAATATTTAAATTCAACGAGCATGGGGCAACGACGACATATATGTAATGGAAGTCTTCTCACGAGCAGTACGGACCGATCATCGATCTTAGAGTAGTAGTAACTTCAAATCTGAAATCTATATGTTAGCATGTTAGAAAATCTGCTTAGTGAACATGAAACCGATTATCAGACTTCCATTAATTCTTAAGACTGAATTATAAGAACGACTTTTCACGTACTAAGCTTAATCATAAACTGGACGAGGATACAAGATATAATTAGTAACAAATATCGCATTGATTTTTGTTGCATTATCCTTTAAGAGAAACATTACCCCTACTTCATTCTAAACTGTTAGAACTGTAGTTGAACCTTCGATACGTCAGCTTTAGAAAATCCCATACATTAGACTGTTGTGAAATATACCTCTTATGATTCTGTGAACAAATGCTGTTGTAAAATTCTGCTGTAACTGTACACGCTTGGATAATAGAATTAGCAGTAAAGAGGGGTGTGGAGTGCGCTAGTTATGTTAACATGATGTGGGAACCAAATGAAGGAAGCTTGAGAACCATGGAATAAAGTCTTAGTCGTCATCAAACAATTATTATAGCTTAATACATGAACCTTATTCCATTTAGCTTACTTACCAAAACCAGAGGCATTTCCTTAGATAGGAGTTGAAGACGAGCTAAGTCGAAGTGAGGTTTACTTAGCTCAGTACTTCTGTACGGAAGGGGGTTTCAACAATGATTGACTTACCCTTGCTAAACAGTGTGCTTAAAAATATTGCTACTTTATTATTACTGGTACACGTATATTTGTTTACATTCTTTTATATAATACTTTTATACTTTTATTTTATTACTTTTATACTTACAATTATAGCTTGGAATACTGTAGCTATGATCTTGATCCTGTGGTGGTGGGGTCTGTTATTACGAGTTGACTAACCAGGTTAGGAAGACGCACTAGTAAGGATTGGAGGAATGTCCATCTGCAGCAAGAGAAATATCCCAGACATGTGAAGTAAAAGTGTTCAATTTCCCCACCAAGTATCAATACCAAGCAAATCATTGTCTCCAAGGACGACCTTGGATATGGAATGCAAGATCAACAATACCCCTTTTGTCGTGATAACTGGACATCCTAAGCAGAGGCACTGGGCACGGATTAGCCAGGTGCGATCGATCCATCATGACAAAACGGCATCATAAGCGGCAACAATATCAGAGGAAGCGACCCAAGGGCAATAGCCTGGATGCCACAATGCGATCCATTGATCCCATCGATCCCATTAATCAAATGTCAAGTTTCATCCCACGAGAGCTCGGCTTCTTTCTAGATCCTTCTCGTTATCTTTGGTCGTAGCTATATTTTTTTGAGAGTTCAGAAATGTAACCAAGCCATTCCTGCAACTACCCCATTATGCTTATTCCTAATCTAAATACTACTTGCCAATGCTAGGCAAGTTATTTACCAGCATCTTCACCAATCCAATCCATTCTTTCGCCTTATCCTTCGCATCTCTGTTGCCCACGTGCCTCTAATGAGTGCCAAGATCCTTAACGCTTCGGCCAGGGATAATCTCAGCAGCACAGGGAGCATCAGCGACGTAACATTCTATCAACGCAACATAACTTTGAACTTATTAAATAAGTTCATTAGACAATCCAGATGAAGCGAGTAGTGACTTGAACATTGCCGCCATGATATCATACAAGTCATTTAACGTTTGTACCTCAAAATGAGTTCTAATATTATTCATCAACACTGATTCTGTTATTTTATTAGTTTATCAATGACGATAAACCAGCGTTCGATTACCATCAGCAAGGCATACGACGTCTTGTTCAGTTGCGTGGTGGCCTAAACGATTGGAGTTCAACGGCCATTTAAAGAATTGCATGTTGATGTGAGTAGTTATCTCTGTTTCTTGATCTCATATAGTATCTATTTACATGAACTAGTTTTGAAGAATTGCTGAGAATGCTTAAAGATATTTTCTAATTTTAATTTATCGTCACCAAACATGCCATCTCCCTTCATGTCTGTCGATTTCAGCGTGTTTACTTTTCAACGAGGAAACAAAGACCTCCTGGAATCAATTATTCATCCAGATATAATAGACCTTCTGGAGAATTTCTATTAGCTAGTCACGCTATCATCATACTTCGACCAACCCCAAACTATGGAACGTTGGAGACTAGTACGTAACTCTTTCACAATCCCGAAATGCTGTTCAACCTTCGGTAATAATCCGAAAGTGCAAGTTCTGTTCTACGCAGTCTTTCTATTCGGCAACTACGGTGCCACATTGAGTGATGAGACCCACGCCGATCAGTCCTGGATGGTGTCACATTTCTAGATGTTACTTTAGCAAACAGATGTTAATTCAAACTGGGGTTAATTACTAGGAGTGTCTCATTGTCGGAGCTCGGTTATCTCGCTTAGGATTGGTACAAGTTATTTAATGCAAATAACTCGATTGATTGTTCCATTAGCATTAGAAAGAGGTTAAGTGATGTTAAGGAGTTTCCGACTAATACTAAACGGTTTAGATGTTGTAGAATTGATACGAAATGAAGATATGATTTGAAGTTCAAATGTTTTATATAATTGCACTTAATATTTATTTAACCATTCTTATTATATATGTTCCCGCCCATACGCCAATACAGCTCATTCGCTAATGGGCTAGGCCATTGGCCAACGGTCTAGCCCATACACCAATATGGCCACTTTTCAGGCCACNTTTTTGAGCCATTCTGACAGTTATTTTGAGCTATTTTGAGTACGAATCAATTGCTAATCTAATCAAAATCAACAGCTACTCCTTCGCCAGCTAAACTAACAATATTGCCTATAGTATCTGCCCTTGCACGCTTCCTTTTGGAGCTAGAATTGGAGCTTTCAGATGGCTCAATTAAGGCCTTTTCAGTGCGAATTACAAGGCTTGATAGTTGACCACAATCATGCTCGTCCTTATGGCAGTGTACAGTACACTCCTTTCCTTCTTTAAAGCAACGACATCTTTTAGTATTGCACTGACCTTTACACTGACACGATATCCCAATTCGTTGACTTGTAGATGCTTCTCTAGCTGCTAAAGTCAACGTAACTTGTTTTGTGCTTTCTGGAATAATAATATGAGGCCAAAGACTTTGGTCAACTACTCCTAAATCCTTGGTTGGCATAAGACGGCTAATAATTCCTGATTGAGTAATAACCTTATATCTATGAGAGTGTGGTTCGTCTAATATTCGTCCGAATAATCGTCGATTATCAGTAGTTGTTCTATCTTCCCTTGGAATCTTAATTGAAACAATATCTCCAGTCTTAAAGTGTTGAATATCATGACGTTTCGAATACTTTTCCATCATCTTAACTCTTGCTTTTTGAGTTGATTGTTGAGCTTTTTGAATTATTGGATCACTTGATTGAATTGTTGTAGTAGTTGTTGTAACCATAGAAGATTCAAATTCAATATTGGTTTTGGCATCAAACCATTCCTCAGGAGAATTCCTGGCTGACGGAGTAATTCGTACATTGATCTCTGAACTTGTTTCAGGGCTAATTCGCATAGTAACTTGAGAACGTTGTTGTGATTGAATATTGATATTAACTGTTGAATGGTCTTCATGCAATTGAGGATCAATTGGTATATCACTTTGAGTAGTAATAATTGGACTAATTTCTGGACTTAAAACACATATTGGAGGTTGACTCTCATCTTCTTGAGGAACTCCAATAGTTATATCTTTGCGCTTTTGACTGTCCAACCAATCAATATATGTTCCTCGATCTCTGAATAACAATTCAACTGGTGTACACTCAATTGTTGAGTGTTTTTGAGTGTTGATTGCAAGCGTAACCTCCACTAATCCATCGGCCCATTCAGTTGAGCCGTTATCCATTTTCCAAGCTCTTATTTTAGCTTCAACCACTCCATTTGCTTGTTCAACAAGGCCTTGAGTTTGAGGTGATCTAGGCTTCCCATTAATCACTCGAATACCATATTTGCGTAATAATATGAGGAGTGCTCCTTTGAATTCCCTCCCATTATCACACTGTACAATTTTGGGTGGTAAAAAGGCCATAATAAATTGAGCAAATGCTTCTGAAATTGGCTTTGATTCTTTGCTTTTGAGTGCGTATAATTGCGAATATTTAGTGAAATGATCTTTGATATGCATAATCCACTTGTATTGGCCAGATGGTTCATGTCTCATATCAATCAAATCCACTTGAATACGCTCCCAAGCTCGGTCTGAAACAATTGGTTCAAGTGGAGCTTTAGTTGCACTTGGCCGATTCAAAGCACAGGTTTTACGCCTTTTGAGAACCCATTCAACGTCTGAACGCTTGATTCCATAATATTGTTGCTCAATTACTGGCCATACTTTATCTCGGCTAGCATGAAGAAGCTTGATATGCTCTTCAACAATAATATCAAAAACCTCACTGTCTTGAACAGCATATCGAGGTTTTGAATGGTGTGAATCAGGAAGTCGATATAACTTGTTGTTTTTGAGTTCGAATTGAGTGATTGCTCTATGTTTCACATTGCTATCGACTTGGTTTTCTGGTTTGAGACTTGGATTGTCCAAAAAGGTATGCATTCTTTGCCAATATTGAGGATTAATCCGTTCTCTATTAACGTAACTTTCACTGTAGGTATAATCTTGAAAAGCAAAGCGTACATCGTTAGGGAAAGGGTTTATTGATTCAATTGCAGCCATATTAGGTTTTAACAACTCGAATTCAATTGTACAACAAAAACCAAAGGTGGAAGAAGTCAAGAAGTAGGAGAAACCTACTTCATTCGAAGCTACACCGCTACTTCAAAAAGTGGCTCAAAAAGTGGCCCGAAAAGTGGCCATTTGCGTATGGGCTAGACCATACGTAAATGGCCATATTGGTGTATGGGCTAGACCGTTGGCCAATGGCCTAGCCCATTAGCGAATGAGCTGTATTGGCGTATGGGCGGGAACATATATATTGGTGTATGGCTGGAACATATATATACAGAGTTAAAAGCATTGTAAAACTCATAGAAGAATGAATCTTACTCAAAGAAACGTAAAATGGTGAAGTAAACGTAAAGTGTAAATTCTTTACCAAACTCATTAGATGAGGTACAGAGGGGACGAGAAAAGTCTCATTGCTTAACGATTAATTCTGCTAGCTGTATTAGGAAATTCTATATTGTCATTTTACTAAATCGAGTAAGCTTTTCCTGACTTAGTATACGAATTGTAAGTATTACTAAACAAAGCAGCGTGATAACTATGGCTTACTGCCCAGCAAGGGTATGAGAATCTTTTTTTTGTATTCTTTCTAGTAGCTATTCAAGTTACTTTATTAGTTATCTAAAATCCACTTAGATAAAGCTTAACCATTTAGTGTAATTTCCTATTGTAGCTTAACCTGCCACGTATAGTAATAAATGAAATGGTTAAGAATAAAAATAACACTTGTGCATAATCTAAAAACTGTACAAATTATTATATAAGATGTAAAGATATGGATAGTATTAAGATTTACGCATTAAAGCCTCGTATACGTAAAGTTTATTACATATTTGAAGGTTAACAGAGGAGATTATCCATCGTCACATTAAGATTAGAAGACCAAAGGTATTTTACAATCCAAGTTATTTTTAATAAAGAGATGTCAACACAATCGAGGGAATTTATTTCAACACTGTTTGGTTTAGTATGCATCTTAATCCTTATTGTCTCTTGAACTATAATCATGTCATTATATTTCTTTTCAGTTAGATCAAACTAATAAGTAATCTTAGTCACCGGCTGCTCTTCTGGCCTTGGTCGATCCTTTGCAAAGATCATTCACAATGCAGGCCATCGGGTTGTACCTACAGCTCGCAATATCAATTCACCTTCGTATCTTCCAGACGACTCAAACGTTTTGAAATTAAGTCTCGATGTCACTTCTAAAGAGGCTATTACTAAGGCAGTAAACAATGCTGTAGAAAAATTTGGTCGAATTAATATTCTTATTAACAATGCAGGTTACGCATTAATGGGTGATACAGAAGCAATACCCGAAGGGTATGCTCGGAACCAGCTCGAGACTAATTTCCGGGGTCCTGTACGCCTCACCCAAGAGATTCTTCCTGTATTCCGAAACATCAATCCTCCCCAAAGTGGCGGTACAGTAGTTCAAATTAGTTCAATTGGTGGCTGGCTCGCCTTTCCAGGGGGTGCTTTTTACTATGCTAGGTGAGTAGGATTGTACTGTACAGTACATGCAAGTATATATGTGAAAGATTAATACTGACTTGGATAGCAAATTTGCCCTTGAAGCGTTCGCTGAGGCAGTATCGAAAGAGATGCTTCCCGATTGGAATATCAAGTTCCTGATCGTTGAGCCTGGAGCTGTGCACACCAAGTTTGCCGGGTCAAATCTGAAGATCATATCCCGGCACCCGGCATATGATACGCCAAGCGGGCCATTGACTCAACTGCTACGATATGCAACCACGGCATCTCAGGATTCCTGGAGCGATCCAGACATTTTTGGAAAGGTGCTCTTTGATATAGTCGTTAATCAGCAAACGCGGACCTTACCTATTCGTCTGCTGTTGGGGAGTGAATCTATCCCGCTCATCAAAGCAGATATCCAGAAAACCTTAGATGAGATGCAGGCATGGAAAGAAGATATTATACGCTGCTCTCCGGGTGGTAGTTCAGAGCTCGCTAGCTTTGGCCTTTGAGTTAATTAGCTGACTCGCGCCAGATCTTCTTTCTTTTTCTCCCTTTCCATATCTGAAATCTGAGCTGAATGTCTAAAGAAATGTCGAGAAAATATCTTATTTATAATGTGTAGTCCAACCCGCTCCTACATGAATATAGTAATGCCATCCACCGCTTTACAACTTCTACCATTATCACAACCCTCGATATATATATTTGTTATACTGCGGTGGTGTTTTCGTAAGGTCAAAGTTTAATAATGAAGTATAAACAGAATTTAACCTTACATGATAAAATAGGAATCAACACTTCAATTATTAATTTATTCCAAAAAAATATTTCGGTCGTTAAATGATTAAAGGTTATAATATTTTGCACTTAACTTTTAACTTGAGTATTTTAGTTTTCAGGAAAAGGGTTATTTAAAGTAAATTGAGTTCTTTTCTTTCAAAAGTTCTACTACATCTAATTCTTAAAATGTAACAGGGTTAAGTAAAGTAGAAGGAAGATCCTTAAGTGCAGTCCGCTGAATCAGATGATCAAACGAGACAACAAACTCAACACGAGGGACAAAAGGCTTAAAATATCAGAGATATCCTAGTATCCGGAGGATGGAGGAAGCAGGGTAAGATACCACCTGGTTTTTAGAGTCCTTACCGAATTGTTCAACATGGCATTTGTTTACCTATCGAGAAATCAAAAAGGTTGAGATATGGCCTTCGATACTGTTGAAATCAAATGTGTAGTTTCCGCCACTTGGTACGCTCGCAGTATATGTGAGGTTATCGGGGCCAACATCCAGATGTGGAGGGACATGGTCGTGAAAGCCACTAGTTGAGTTTCATCAAAGGTAAGGACGAAAAGAGTTTCATGCCACTGAAGGCTGGATCTGGGGGTATCATATACATCTTTAATCAAACTCTCTCCCCAAGTGAATGGAATTTGTGTTAGTATCACAACAGGAAGGGTTGATGAACGTGAATTCAGCCAGCGAGCCATTAGTGGCATCAGTGTAAAGATCAGTAACAGGCAGGATTTTGTCAGTGTTATTGCTAGTGAAGGTCCAGTTGAACAAGCCGGCTTCCGAGCTAGTGCTACCACCAGGTGTGACGTGGTTCTTCTAGGGGTGACCGGTCTCGGTCAATTGCTGGAAAACGGAACGCTGGGGGAAACCGTGCACACTTTCATCAAAGGAAGCATCATTAGTGCCGTAGCCGTAGGAGCTACCAGACACCACATAAATGCAGTTAAGGTCTCTAGGCTGTTGATCATGAGATTCTAAAACATGTAGCTTCAAATGATGGTTTTGTTTCACTTACACTAGGAACATTAGAGTGCTAATGGTTGAAGGTCGCAAGGTTCTATACAAGGGAGGGTATGACTAAAACCTGATTCTCATGTAGTAGTGCATAACTAGGGTAGCGAGTTCGGTCTTGTTGACCAAGGCACTATAGATGCGTAGCTGTTCATGGACGAAACGATGCTGGGTAAAGAGTAACCGACTCTGTGTGATCCGGTTATTGTCGGGAGTGAAGGTGCCGTAGAACTCTGGTCCAGATCATTCAAGACCGAGTCATAATTCTTGGATGCGGTACAGACAAATCCCTCTCTAGGATTGGTACAAGTTGGAATGATTGCAAAACGGGCCGTTGATAATTGGATTCTCCAGACCTTTGATTTTCTGGCCTCCTAGCAGGTTGTCAACGGAGCGGTTCTCCATGACTAATAAGACTACATTCTTGATTTTGGATTTCAGGTTCTGGATGGACGGATTTGAGTAAGAGGGAGGGGGTAGAGGAGGTCCCTATAGAAAGGTGGGTAAGGCTTTTTTTNAATTTTTAATTTTTACAATCATACTCTCTCTTTATTTAACCTCCTAATTTATAAGCGTCTGTAAAAACTCCTTGGGCTATAGTACATGGTTTCCTCCACTAATATTCCCTTTATTTTGCTATTCTATTACTTTGAATTGCGCTGCCAGTAGCCAGAGAATACTCTCCTGTAAATGGGCAAAGGACAAAGCCTTACTCAAAAGCCTAAACTCGAGCTACCCAAATTCCCATACACCTATCATTCCATAGTTTCGTCCATTATCTTCTTGTATTGTATTATACGCTTTGTGCAATTTTATTCTCCTTAAGGTCTATCCCTTGTTATGATGTCTGTTTATAGTAAAGGTTGATTAACTGTTCCTTATCCTACTATATGAAGATGCTTTTTAATGTATCTAGGTTTATAACTCAGTATGTTTGTTAATAGTTATTCTTCCTTCAAGACGTGTTTTGTCGTCGTGATCAATCTCAAAGATTTTAAACAATTGTCAAGTAAGAAAGTGAGTTTACCATGTCCATTTTCTATTGTAATGGGGTACAACATACATCTTGAAAGGGGGAACCAAGCCCTTTCACGATGATATTGTGGTTATCTCTATTTGTGATATTTCGAGAAGCTCGGAAGGTTGATTTTCAATGCGTTGATATGTTGTTGATGAAGAAATAATTATCGCCTGACTCAATCTTGGCTTTACAGACTATGCTGTAAGTTCGCAGCCCTCATTGCATACAGGTGTTGAGTCTTGAGGGCCAGGTGGGTAAGGCTGTGGCGACAGTAGCAAATGTCAGCATTCCGAAGACAGAACTAGGATGTATTTTGACCAGACAATAATTGGGGATGCCACGACTGAACACGGGTGCCAGCTTCTCTTATATTCAGACTGCGTTAAGGGCTATGACTGCTCTTCCGCTACCCAAACCCACGTGTTGTTTTAATTATCCATCTAGAATTACATGTTTCTTTAGCAGAACATGTTAAATGCGTGGTGGAGATGCCTTAATCATGCGAATAAGGAAGCTTTGAATATTATTTCTGCTTGACTTCTGCTAAAGATCGGCATTTGTGGTCACCAATCAGATTAATGTGTATGTGCATGCTACGAGGGGTCTGGTTTTGTGTCCATTACCTCCAAAGAGGTTAATCTTCAAGAGTGCCATGTGTATTGTCTGCAGAGTGTGGTTAAGCTTGGATGAGTAACTTATTAGCTGTCTGCGCCGTACTGGTTGCTTAAGTTCTCCTGACTTATTGCTTAGACAAACCTAGACTGACTGTTAGGTTAGGTTGCAGTAAGAATTAGCAGTGGCTTGAAATCAAAATTTATGTAACTAATGAAAGAGTCGATAAATAAACATCTTATCTATTAAACAGAACCCGCTTGCTCGAGGTTACTTTCACCGTACTTGAGCCTGAATGAATCCTTATACTCACACATCGAAGAACATAGAAAGGTTAGCTTACCGCAGAAGGTATCTTATTCAAACGCATGTGAGGGAATCTGTTAAATTATATTCAAGGGATTAATGGAAGCTACGTACAATTCCTTTCCCCGCCTAAATGTATAATTTCGAGGACAATAAGGCTTGCCGGCAATTCTGGGCCATCGGTAGAACGTGTCAACTGTATAATCTATATATCTATATAGTATCCAAAACACTTCCGTATAATTTAACACTGCTCATCTTACGTAATCTTACGATCCAATAAGAGCGCTTCGTTTAAACTATAAGCCAATCAGAATAGTTTACACTGTGGATCTCACTTCCCCTTGTTACGTTCTAAAAGTCAATTTTAATTGGTTTACAAAAACTGTTAATCTCCTGATTTGTCGATCATGTAACTTATAACCTATAACCTGTTTTGACTTTATATTTCACACTTTCATTTTATAATAATTTTACAATAGCTAATTTAAATTGATTAAAGTGCTCTTCTTGCAAAAGATTCCAGTTAATCACGGAATACTCTTTCCAAAGGAATGGTTTATGAGTGATTTCTTGCAATACCTGTCATATTCGATCAAAAGACCAATATCGAAAGCAGAAAGGCCAATTGCATTTGCTCTCCGAGAAAGGTAAGGCACATCAAGAACAAAGGTATATTAAGGCAAAAGGAAAAGTTATAAAGGCTCAGAATGATTGAATTAATTAATTATGGTAGAATCAAAATAAGCGCATTGAGTATAAGCTTATATATAAAGAATTAATTGAGCAAAGTAAGTATTTACAATTTATTAAGTTTATATATTAATTATTAACTAATATATACTAGGACAAAAAAAAATAAGCCTAAAAGCAACATGAGCCTAATAATTGGCCTACATGGGAGGGAAATTCTGATGATTTTGAGTTATCAAATATATGTCTAGATTTAAAGGATCAATAGTAAACTATTTGGTATACTAAAGTTTGATAGCAATATTTGAATGCTCAGAAAGATTTAACGGCCTGGTATAAGTAGGAGAAATTTAGTAAAAGATATATACAGGCTATAGTTGATCGGCCAGATTGGAAACCTACAGATCGGCCTATCAAGTGGGAAACTATAGAAGAGTATATGAACCAGGAAAGATCTGTGGAGGAGCTAATAAGCCTGAGGATGCCTATGGAGGAGTGTATAATTGAAGGACAGGCAAATCCTACAGCCCAGCCTACAGGTCAGCCAGAGACTACAGGTCAGCCAGAGACTACAGGTCAGCCAGAGACTACAGGTCAGCCAGAGACTACAGGTCAGCCAGAGACTACAGGTCAGCCAGAGACTGTAGGCCAAAAAGAACTATGCCATGCCTGTCGTCAATTGAGGCCAATTTCGAGTTTTGGCCCTTTTTGGACTTGTGAGATCTGTAGGAAGCGAAATATCAAGGCTAATCGACGTAGAAATCAAAAGCCTATTGTCATACCTACAAGGGATCAGGTCGAAAAGCATCTACAAGATTGGGTTGCAATAGCAGGGGAAAGGGAGCTCATACCACTCCGAAAAGACTGGACTAGGCCTTTGACAGTTGACGATTACTTGAGAGGTTCAGGAGGCTACGAGCCTGTATAGTAGACGAGTAGAGTATGTGGGAATCGACTGTAGGAATTGCCTGTAGCTAAGAATGGCCTATAGCAATTGAATTGCCTGTAAAACAGTAGCTAGGAATCGAACAGTAGCTAGGAATCGAACAGTAG
Source organism: Scytalidium lignicola (assembly GCA_002812745.2). Lineage (NCBI taxonomy): Eukaryota > Fungi > Ascomycota > Leotiomycetes > Scytalidium > Scytalidium lignicola. The sequence continues at coordinate 30,476 of NCSJ02000161.1, forward strand.
CTAGGAATTAACAGCCTGTAGGCAAGTGTACAGGAATTAGATCAGTCACGTGAAAGATAAGGATACCAAATATCCCTCCCTACGAGCGTAGCGAGTAGCAAGCTTTGCTTGTCTATATAGTATTGAAAACATTGTGGATCTTTCCGTCTAAAAGTCGATTTTGATTGGTTTACAAGATGCGTTTCCGACGGTTTTGATTCGTTCGATGCACGCGTTTACAGTGATTTGATTGGTTGTTGGTTATCCAATCACCTCCTTCGATCGCGTCCTTCAACTACGTCTGTAAACAAAGATCACACTTATAAACAAGGACATACTACGATTAACATTCTATTGTGTATATTGTAACATTATTACCATGTGATTATTATACAGATTATCGTACGGTTGTTTTCTTTGCTTTTGCTCGGTGTGCTTTCCTGTACAGTCCGTAAAATCGTATACACTTTCTTCACCATAGTACAGTACCCATCTTTCTATTCCTCCTTAATAACTTTACTAATAATGATTTGCTATCCTTCAGCTTCTCCTACAACATATTGTAAGAGCTGTAAACAATATCGTCTGTCAGAATTATTTAAAAGGCAGCCAGATGGAATAAGATTTTATACAACATATTCTACTTGCATGGTTAGTGTTCAATTAGTGCTATAATCGTATATTTGACTGTTGACAGGAATATAAACGAAATCAGGTTGTACTTAGGGAAGTTGATGTTAACATTCCATAACAAACTTGACAATCTGTTAAACTACCAGCTTAAAGGCGTAAACAACGTTGATTTGACTATTTGATAACTTTACCTTTGCTAGTATAACTGCCTAAGCCAGGTTTACTAATAATTCTATCATAACTACTGCAAAGTTATTCATTGTCACTTCTAGCCTTTGAACAACTGTTATGTAACTATACACCTTCACTTCTAACCCTTGAACAATTATTACATAACTGATCATTATCATTTACAATCCTTAAACTATATTAACTTAGAATTAAAGGTCGATTAAAACATCAACTGTTAGGTTTTATATCTGCTTTTACACTTATTATACCTTATTATATAAGTGTGTTAACAGAGGTTTGTATATGTTGCTTAGCATTTCATTGGCCAGAGGAAAATTCTATATATTATTATAAGGAAGAAGACTTAATATTAAAGCTATTCTAAGAATCGCTAGTCTTCTTCAAAAATCTCTTGACTAATAATGATTTAAGAGTAAAGGAATTCCTTACTTGTATACAATAATATAATTTAGTACTTATGTTTATATCTCTTAGTTATAACAAGGATTGACAAATTGACGAATTAAGGTTAAGTTTAGCTTGTTTTTCCATTCATAATAACTTATATCATATATAAGGACTTTTATAATTAGGCCTTTAAACTGTTTTAACATTTATTTAATTATTCTTTTACAACTTTGATTATATTATAAATGTTTGATCAGACTATCAACTTGAGCTAAATCAGTCTATACTTTGTAAGCTTTATATTATACTTATAGATTATAACCCTTTTATTTGCTTATATTTAATAGTAGTTGAATATATAATTGTTTAATCAACTGTATTCTAGTTAACTTTAAACCCTTGTATAAAGTTAGTCATGGAAGGAGTATACTACTAAGAGCAAATAAACCTTCTTAACAATAATAAGATTACTGTTATTATTCTAGACAAAACTAATGTGTACAAGTTTAAAGATATAGTTCTAGCTAATTGTAATAAAGCTAGAGGAGAGTTGAATTTGACTAAGATTCCAGTTACTTATCTAGTTTATATACTATTACATTACATATTATTCTTTTCATACGGTAATTACAATTAAAGTTATAATATAAAACTCTAAGGCTAATGTAGAAGTTATCGTTTAACATTATAAAAGTAATATCAATATTATTTATATACATAAAAAGGCTAATTCTCCTTTATCTTCTATAGAACTTATGTCAAGGGTATCTGTACGTAGAGTGAAGAGAGACCAGGAGGCTGAAACATAATAGGAGACTAGCAGTGAGATAGCAGTTGGTTAGGTGTAGATTCACTCTAAAACTCGGTGTTCTTCTAAAATTACAAGATTGATCTCTGACTCCTGTCAAAGAGAAGGGGAAACCCTCCTCTTTATAGACGGGAGTCAGCAGCTAAGGAGTGGCTAGGACTCAGACTACTATCCTTTTCCCCCCTTCATGTGATTAGTGCATTGAGGCCTTGACAATATCTCCTCCTTTTTAAGCTCTTATCCTCAAGAGTTATAATCATACTACTTATTAAGATGTAATGACAAAACATAATACTCTTCTATTCTACAATTAGACTTCAGATAAAGAATGCTAAACTTAGTACTCCTAGCCTTAATGCCTTAATATGTTTGTTATTTTAGCAAACACAAAACACCTCTTAGTATTAACCTTACAATAAAGCTTTAGCAAACTTCTTACTAAGCTTTAAAGATCTTTCTTTATTCTTTCAATTTAATGTTATAAGTTATAATAAGGCTAATAGTTGAATATTTTGCTTTTATTGTAAACTTCCTTTCTAGACTGTAACTTGCTTATAGTTAAGTAGTTATGAACAATCATTAAGCTTTATAACAAGGATGTTATTACTCTTACTCTTTCAATATAACTTCATTATACTAAATATATTTATTAAGAAAAGCTTTAATAGTAATATTCTCTAAGCCTTAAGCCATTGTATATGTTCATTTAAATAAGTATTCTCTCCTTTAATTTTACTTCTTTTTCCAAACATTAACTGATGATCATTAGTATTACCTTTCNTTTTTGAAGAGATTTACTATATTCTCATAGCTTTTTACTAGCATTCCTCTTGTTAAGTTATAATTTTCTTACTGTCCTTCCTTCTATTATACTTCCCTTTTCCTTACCTTCATTCATTGAAATTCTCAAAGTAGAATTGTCTCTTATTAAGTTATAGTTTAATTTTTGCTATACTTCTCCTTAATCTTCTAATTTAACTTGTTTTCCTACCTTTACCTTTGTTCAGTTATTACTTCTTTTCTCCAGGAATCACATAGCAGAATTGTCTCTTGTTAAGTTACAGCTTACTCTTTGCTATACTCTTTCTTGATTCTCCAATTCAGCTTACCTTGTACTTTTCACTTAACTTTAGAATATCTTTTCTTTCTTCTTATACTCTTGCTTAACTTTAGTTATAATACTTGTTAACTTCTTGTTAAGCTCTTGTGATAGTACTAGTAAACACTAAACCCCTTATTCTTACTGATAAAGAAGTACTATGTCAACAATATCTTTATAACTTGTCTAGGTAGAAAGCTAATGTTCTACAATAATATACAAATAATATTAATAAGTTATGATTATTGCTGTATAACTACTTTACTACTATTATACAATTGCTTAGCTAAAATTCTATAAGCTAATCTTCAAAATGTTCATACTACAAGTAGAACAATAAGGCTTGTCTTCTAATAAGCATATCCTTCCTTCTTTGTTCACTCTTGTGAACTGATAGTTAATTACTTGCTAACCTCTTGTTAGTTAACTGGTTTGTTAAAAGCATAAAGCAAAGTACTTTATATTATTATTATCATGTATAATAGTATTCTTAACATAAGTTTTGATATAATGGTTATTGTTAATACTAAGCTCTTGTTAACTTAGTACTAGGATAATGTTAAGATAATACAAGTAATTGTTTTAAAAAGCCTTTAATTTATTAAGAACTTCAAAAGTATACCTTCTTTATGTTTTTAAGAACTTAAGTAAGAAGAGTTAATTAAGTAAAAAGAGAAAAGTATCTTAGTATTAAAGTTATTAAGTTATTCATTAAAGAAGATGTTTAAAGATATAACAAATTTTTTTTAAAGAAGTAAAAAAGTCTTTGTACAGATTATAATAAAGTAATAAGTTACTTGTATAATTATTATTAGATAAGTGTTAATCAGAGGATAACATTCTAAGGTAGAAAAGCCTTCTGATAATAAAGGTAATAATGAAGATTATAGTAATAATAACAAAGTATAATTCTTGCTCTTCTCTTACTTACCTCTTATAAGGTTAAAGCTTAAGTGTTTAATTTCTTTTTCTACTTACCTTGTAAGGTTAAAGCTAATCTTTTGTTTAGTTGATGTTAAGTTCTTAACTAAGTATATTTTAGATGAATTTAAATTGTTGTTTTATAATGTTTTCTTTCTTGTAATTATGTTCTGTACTATACTTTATGAAAAATTATTTGAAGTATATTAATCATCTTTATTATAAAGTAATTATTAACTTTTTTAAGTCTTCTTTGCTTTCTCTTAACTTTAAGGTTGTTTAGATTTAAGTTATATTTCTTATTATACTCTTTTAGCATTTTACCATTATTAATATTTTCTTATAACTCTTAAGAATCTTCCTTATTAGTATATTTCTTTTAATTAATAAGGTATTTGAAAATTTCTCTTTGTTATTTATAGTTTAAGATTACTTTTACTTTATATTCATTGTCTAAGTTAATAACACTTATCTCCCTTGGTTTTAAGTTGTTATTCTCTTACTTCTTGTATAATTTAAGGGTAAAGATAAGGAAAACAAGGTAAATATGAATTTACTTTAATATATCTAACTTATAAGCAAGGTTATAGTCTTCTACTACCTTTGTTATTTTCTAAAGCCTTAAGTATTTATTAATGAACTTGTAATAAGGTTGTTATTACTTGATATAGGTAGTAAAGACTAATACTTAGTCTTTAAGGTTAAAAGACTTTAATACTCAACATTAGTTATATTATTTCTTATAAAGTTTCTAAGTATATTGAAGTAGACTTACAATCTTATTATAACTCTCTTATAACTCTTCAACTCTCTTAATTACTATTAATACCTTAAAAGGAGGCTTTTTGCTAGCTAACCTTAACTTTGTTAATCCTTGTGATTTATATCTTATAAGAGCTTTTGTAAAGGATGTTTATATAGTAGAATACTATGAGATATTATAAATATACTTTGTTAAGTACAACTTAGTTATTTAATTGTTTTAAGTAAAGGAGTAGTAAACTTACAAATAATATTCTAGGTTTTGGTTTTGATGTTCAGTTTGACTGTTAGTCTAAGGATGTTATACAGTATTCATCTGCCTCTTTACTACTAAGTAGTAGTAAAAGGACACTTAGAACTTACTCTTGAATTAAGTATCTTGATCAGATATTATACCCTTAAATAGACTAAATAGTTAGACAATATAATATAATAACAACTTAACAATTTTATTAATACTAATATATTTGATAGTAAAGATATAAATTAAGTACTTAGTAAACTTGTAGATTATTATTAAAATAGTATTATATTCTTTACCCTTGAAGGAAGTAGAAGGTGATAATTTAATGATGAAATCTATTAAGATTTCTTTAAAAGGTTTAGTTAGTATTAGTAAAAGTGTTAACTTGTTATAAGGTAAATAATGTCTTAACTTAATTCTTTAACAAATAGCATAAGTAAAGATATACTTCTTAACATCTTTTTATAAACTATTCTAATAATAATAATTAATTAGTTGTTTCAAAACTTTAGTAATACTTAGATATTTATTAGTAAGAGTATTATAGAAAGCATTTAACAGTTTAATCTTTAATGAATAGTTATCAAGGATGTAAACATGTCCTCAATACCTTAGAAGTTTATTATTTCCTAATGCTTAGAGGTTATACCCTAAGATTACAACAATAGATTGCTTATTATATTATTACTTCTATTCTTCATTAATAATAAAAGCATCCTTTTATTATGCCTTATAAATAACATTTACAAAGTTAAGTAATAAATCTTCTAATGTTGTTATAGCTTCAGCCCTTTTAACTTATGCTAAAAGAATATACAATTTATGACTTATAATTTTAACAACAGTATTATCCTAGAAAGACATAATACTCTAAATACTTTCAAGTTCAATTGTTATAAAGTTATTAAACTTTTATGACTAACTAGTAAAGTCTTGATTGTTTAGCAAAATAAGTTCAGTTATTAAGGAATTTACTTTCTTTGACTAGTTAACAAGACCTTGACTTAACAAGCTCATAAGTTCCTTACTACTTATATTCAGCATTTATAAGAACTTATTAAGAAAACTCAACAACAACTCTTAATATGTTATTACAATGTTAGTTATATCTTACAAATCAAGTCTTCTTAACAACTTATTAATAAGGTTTTAAGAGCTTAGTTTATACTTAATCTTAAAATTATATTTAGACAATTCTTATAACTAATAAACTTGCTTATTGTTTAGTTGTAACTTAGAAGTAAAGTAGTAATAGTTCAAGTAGTCAGTTAAAACTTCAACAAGGTATTGTACATATGACAAGTAATGTCTTCATGTTTTAAAAGCCTTTATAATAGTTAATAACTTAGCATTTAAAGTATTGTAATATAGTTTAACCCTTTTCAACTTCTTTGACATGTATACAACAAGATGTTAGTACTCTTCTTACAATTAAGTTATAATTATATTAACTGTAAAATCCAAAGCATTTATCTTTAACCTAGTAAGTAGTTTCAAGTTATAATAACATAGTAGTAAAGTAATTATGAATAAGATATATATCTTCATAAATACTTCTCATTATAAGAGAGTTAATTAGAAGGTTAACAAGTATCCTTTCTTCAATATATCTGTTAATAGTATAATAACCTTTGAATAACCTTTGATAAACTAATGATAAAACCTAGTAAAGTTAAGAAAGATCTACATGTCTTTTATACTTTTAAGTTCTAATTACTTAACAATAGTTATAATATGTTCTTTTTCTATACTTATACCTTTAAGAGTAATCATAAAGCTTNAAAAAGATAATTGTCTAAGAATGGAATGTACATTTCTCTAGGTTTGTATAAAGGCTTCATTGTTATAACCTAGTTAGTACATTATAAACAGTTTGTACATATGACTCCTTGTCCTTTATATAAATCAAGATATTATCAAGGTATATAATGTAGATAATGTTAACTAAATTTACTAGTACTTAGTTGATATATGTTTAAAAGGTAATTAGTATATTCAAAAGTCAAATAGTATAACAAGATATTCAAAGTATTCATACTTAATTCTAAACATTATCTTCTACTCATCTTCTTTATAAATGTATATTTAATAGTAAGCATCTTTTAAATCCAACTTAATAAAGTATTTAGCCTTAGATAATCAACTAATGATTTTTGAAATTAAAGGTAATGTAATATAATTCTTCTTAGTAATCTTGTTCAATCCTTAATAATCAATACAAAGTTGTAACTTACTTCTTAGCTTGAGTATAAACAATATAAAAGCTTCTGCTAAACTGATCAAGGGTTAGATCTATCCCTTCTACATAATAATTTCTAAGTAATTATAAAGCATTACAAGTTCATCTTCAGTTAAAGTATAAATAAGTTTTCAAGGTGAAGTTTATTCTTCTTCTAAGTTAATATAATGCTTTAAAGAGGTATAAGAAGGCAGAATTCCAGTTAAGTCTATATTAAAAACATTCAAGTAATTATTATATTTTGATAATATGACAAGTTATATTTTACTAACTTCTTTATTAGTATCTTCTTATGCATTTAAGGGAATAAGGATTATTCTAACCAAAATCACAATATACTTAACTGTGTAACTAGCTTTTTAAAGTTGTCNTTTTTATAATGATCAGTAATAAGTACTACTCTTGGAGAGGAAATACTTAAGTATCTTCTTTGTAATAGATAACTTGTAACTTTACATTATTATACTATAACTTTCTTAATACAATTTCATATCTATTAAACTTAACTATTATGAAGTTGTAATACTCTGTCCTCTCAAGTCCTTAGTTATTGGTAATGTAAGTTATAATATCCAAAGTTCTATAAGTAAAAACGTTTTGTTTGTAAAGTTGTCCTACTGTTAAGTACCAGCTAACCTCCTTCATTGCTTTGTCTGACAAGAGGTGACAATGTATAATATTCAAATTTGACCTTGTATTTAATAAGGCTGTCCTTGTTACTTATTTCCTTTTAAGTTGGAGAGAAACTCTTGCTTTTAACTATCTTGAAAGATGTTTGTCTTCTTATTAAGTAACTGTTATTCTCTTATCTAATAGCATAGTATTTATATTAGATGTTTAAGAGCAACTACTAGTATAATAGCTTAATTTCTTACATTAATAGCATTAGACCTTAAAAAGCAATAGTTTAACAACTCCTCTTCTCTTTGCTGTTAGTTAGTCATTAAGAAGGATAGCATTGACAATCATTGCTTTTTGTGTTAAAAGAGTTTAGTTTGCTTAAGATATACTTGAAGTCTTATTTATTTAACTTATTTGTTTGCTTTAGTTTTTTTAGCTAATTAGTTATAATTATACTTCTTGTTATAATACCTTTTCCTTGAGTTATAATCAATGTTTTAGTCNTTTTATACTATACTGATTAACTTTATCTTAATGATTAATATGCCTTAAGACATAATTTGCNTTTTTTAACTCTGGTTGAAGTTTGTCTAAGAGATTATATACTTAATACCTCTTAGGTAAGTACTTTAGTAATTCTAACTTAATATTCTTGTAATTATCCAGGAAAGAATTGAATTTCTAGTTTGGTTTTTGTTCAAGATAATATAACTTTGTAATAACTTCAAAGATATAGATAAGGTTATCTAAGATATTACTCTTTAAGAATTCCTTTATTTTATCTTAACAGATGTAATTATAATAATTCTACTAAGTGTTCATAACATAAGTAATCTAATATCTTTTAATAGTGCTTTCTAGTATACTACCAATGTACATAACTCTTTGAAGTTTAGTACTCAATTCTTAGATTATAATAAATCAAGAGTATAATTTGAAGAGGAAAGTATAGAGTTTATTCTAATTAATCCCTTTATATTTTAAGGCAAGGAATTATAATTTCCTTTAAATCTTATTGTTAAGTTGTTAATAAGGTTTAGCATAGTAATTTGTTCTAATAACTGGTATATCCTATGCAGAATCATAAATAAGAACTTCTCCTCTCTTAAGAGCTTATAAGTAAGTTCTTTTCTTTTTAAGGTAATCTTATTACTACTTAACTGTAATTCTCTTGTCTAACTCTTCCTCTGACAACAAAACAAAACTCCTTGAAATAAGTGTTAGAGGAGAAGGCAAAGGTGAATTAAGCAATAGTGACTCTTCTTATTGTAATGTTGTTAAGTTAGTAGAAGGGAATTATGACCTTTTTACTTTTCCTTGTTGTGAAGCTTGAGTTTAACAAGTCTTAACCATCTTAATTCTCAATAGTCTATATACCTTTTGTTAAGAGAAAGAGATTAATATATTAAGGGTATTCATATGTAAAATGAAGAAAGACCAAGAGGCTAAAACATAATAGGAGACTAGCAGTAAGATAACAGTTGGTTAAGTGTAAATTCGCTCTAAAACTCGGTGCTCTTCTAAAATTACAAGATTGATCTCTGACTCCTATCAAAGAGAAGGGGAAACCCCTCTCTTTATAGACAGGAGTCAGCAGTTAAGGAGCAGCTAGGACTCAAACTACTATCCTTTTCCCCTCTTCACGTGATTAGTGTACTGAGGCCTTGACAACTTACTTCTTTTAACAATATGTAATTGACATTTTTATGACAATAAAGACTTCAAGACTTGATTAACATTATCTTAACCAGTTGAAGATATAAACTGATTTGTACTAATATGTATATAACACTTTACACTTAAGTAATGTTAATGTTATAAATATTAGCCATTGTATTATACTTCTTTCTTTGTTTTTAAAGAGTAATCATTAAATACAATAATTGTTTCAAGATGTAATAGCTTTAATTTATTACTTTAGTAAACTTACTTATTTCATTATGATAATAACAAATCTAAATTAGCCAAAGATCAAGGATAATCTCTTATTTAACTAATTTGTTATAGATTGTCTAGATTTAGTAACTCATGTTTTTAAGGTTAAAAGGCAATAGTTGATCAATGTACTCAAAGTTAGTGTTCTAAGCCTTTATACTAGTCATAGCTTTACAACTGAATATTAGAAACATAACCTTCTTTATATCCATTTCCTCTTTTACAAATTACTTCATTTAACTAAGTTATTATTAGATAATGTTAATAAGGTGATTTATACTGAAATCCTTGATCTAAACTATGATTCTTATGATATGTTATGAGAATTAGTAATTATGTATATAGTTTACCACTTATATAGTCTAGATCATTCTAATAATCCTTGTATGTAATGTAAAACTCTAACAGAATTATTATAATACTTTAAGAGATTTCCGAAGAAGTTTACAAATGTAATAGTTATGTTTGAGGATAAATACTTAGAATATCATTATAAGAATAATAACTAAACGTTTGTGCATAAATTAAATATGTCTAGATGATTAATAATGGGTAATAATCATTAGGTAATACTTTATAACTTATATTTATTATAAATGTTCAATTATTATATTAACATTAAGTTATATAATATAGTATAAGCTATAAAGTATATTCATAAATATGTTTATAAAGACTATAATTGTTTAACTCTTATGGTTAAGCATAGCTAAAACAAGATTGAGTAATATATTCAAGCTTGTTATATAAGCTTTATAAAGGTATTTACATGTCTTATAAAATACAAAACACATTAAGAATGATCTTTAATAATATGTCTTCTTGTACACCTTCAAGGAGAATAAACAATTCGTTTTCATGATGATATAAGACTAGATGTTATTACTAACAAGCTTAAAGTGCAAAATTCGAAGTTTATAACCTTTTTTAAGTATAATGCTTAGTATGAAGACAATTGTTAATAGTTATATTAAGAGTTTCTAGAGTATTATGTATAAGATATACAAAATCGATGTTAGAAGATTTGTAAACAAGGAATGTCAATTAGTAGAATGTATTATTGTAACCTAGTATATGGAAAGAGGTTTTATCTATGGTTATTGCTTACTTGTATATAAGGCTTACAATTGTTTGAGGAATTGTATATAATCGATAGCATTTAACATCTAATGTATTATATTGTGTATATAACTTAAGGGTTAGCTGAGAATGATCAGGAATGGTTTTAGTACTTTGAAGAAGTAATTTAATTCAATCTAACTAGTTGTTTACAGACTGTATTCCTTATTAGTATATGCTCTTAGTTAATTGGTAACCTTATAGCTTTATGAGATTAATTCAAGACTTATTTATATGATGATTTATATTACTTCTTAGGTTCCCTTTAAATTATAAGCTTTTTACTAGTATTATAAAATCTAGAGTATGATTATAAACTATATATACTCAACAAGAAACTACAAGATATATAATTAACAGTTATTAACTTTGGTTTGCTTGTGTTTTCCTTTGATTAGTTTGTTATCCATGACTGAATTATGCTAGAATATAATATTGTAAAGGAAGTAACTATCACTTTAAGAATACAAGCTTAATTAAACCAAGATTAGCATAAGTATTTTGATATAGTTGTTGTAATTATTGAGAACAAGTTNAAAAAACGCTTATTTCTACTTATAAGGGTTTGGAGAGAGTAATAAAACCTTTCTTTACAAAACCTTATGTTATTACTTTTGTAAATTAGATGAGCAAGTGCTTTGTATAGCTTTTACTAGTATTATAACACTTTTATTATTAGCTAGTTATACAGCTTATTCGTAATTTCATATACTAATTAAGTTAAATAAAAGCTTTGTTAGCTTAATCTTTAAAAACAACAAGTTAACAATTAAGCTTTAAAGTATTGATTTGATTATATGAAATAAGGTTTTCATGTAATATAAGTATTGTTTTAAGGTTGTTTATTAGTTGTTCTATAATTTACAATCTGTTAAAGATCAAGATCTCTTGTTTAGTAAAATCCTTATTATCCTTAACAATGATTTTGCTTAAATCCTACTTGTAATAATAAGTAGTACTTGAGGAGATATTGTATGTACTTGTTTATAACATTCTTTTATATAGTTATAACTATGAAAGTTATATCTAAGAACTAATATACATGTATAATGGAGAATAAGAGAAGTTGATTTCGTTTGGTGGATTAACTCTTTGCCTTATAATATAGCTTTCCATAACCTTGTCTTGATTCCTTTAACTGTTTTTATATTTGTAAACTTAGAAATGTTACTTGATAATATATATCCTTTGACTTTGCTTTAAGTTGTACTTACAGATTACATAGCCTTTCGTAATAGAGTATTGCTTACAACTCTTAATCAGATTATAAGAATGTTGAATGAAACAGTTATAACCTATTTCCCTAGCTTTGAATGTACTTATATAGTTGTAAACTTGGCTGACATTAATGAACAAGATAATAATAACTATATATATGCTATAGAAGTATTACAATCCATAAAGCTACTCAGTTTACCTTCATCTAAGCTAATGTTAAAGGTTAAAGCATTAGTAATGCTGATTTATAATCTTTACTTGTTAGAAGGCTTATATAATAGTATATATATAATAATTACAACCTTATGAAACTATTCAATTGAAGAATAACTGTTAAGAAGTGAGTAAGATAGCTAAATCTGTATAATTCCTTAAATCAAATTAATGTTGAATAAGAACAACTAACCTTTTATACTTTCTTACAAGTAATTCTTTCTTTAAGTATACTTTGTTATGATTGTAAACAAGTCTTAAGGTTAGTTATTTAACAAGGTTAGCCTTGATCTACAAGTCCTTGTCTGTATACATAGTCAATTTTATATAGTAGTTTCTTGTACTACTTCTATTAAAGGGTTGTTAGTACTCTTACTTGTTAAAGTTATTATAACAGATAACATAGTATATTCAAAGATTTTAAAAGATATTAACATATAAGTTTACACTTAGCAATATATGTAGTTCAGATATTCTAAGGTTGTTTACAAGTGTAAAAGAAGAAGAAAGTAAGTGATTATTCCTTTATTATATACTTAGTTGAACTAGCAATTAAGACCCTTTATAGGATTTTCATTCCTTATCCTCTGAGGCTATAACTAGTACAACTAACTCTATCTGTAAACATGCTTAGTAAGCACGACGCTCCTTTCAGAAGAGTATAAAGGCCTTCGAGACCATACCCTAGAAGGAACCAGCGACGTTATCAAGCCTTGTGGCCTGTGGTATCATGGTAATAAGAGTAGCAACGGCCAACGCAGCAGCAAGACCAGGAGTAAGAGCAAAAGCAAGAGTAGGAGCAGGAGTAAGAGCAGGAGCAAGAGCAGGAGCAGAGCCGGCAACAGCAAAAACTACCCATGATCTATTAGCTACGGACTGTATGATTTGATAATTGCATTACTTACCACCACCATCAGCTCCAAAGGAGCTTACAGGTCTAATTAAGACTGGAGCAACACGACAAGGGCCACCAGGGCGAGGAGCATGAGTAGGAGCAGGCGCAGGATAGGCTAGGGAGCCACCAAAGTTGTTGGCCGGGGCCATTCCAGGAATAACAAGCGCCAGGACATTTTGAGTGGTTTGAGCCGCCTGAACGTTCGTTTGCACTGTGTACAGTTAGTTACAGACTGTAACGATGTTGAATCAACTACTTACGTTGTCGAATGTTGTACTAAGCACCTGAGGAGTTATAATGGCAGTTATAGCAACTGCTATCAAACAAGCCATCTACTACCACGTACAGCTAGAACAGTCTACTGCGAGATTGGCAATGCCTACAAGCCGTAAGGCTATCTATCACCGTTCCTCTCATCTGGCCAATAATAGCCTCATCGTTTTGGGTACAACCTAGGGTCATCTGCCTACCTTGACGGAGCAAGGCAGCTTGAACAATTGGCATCGTTGCCAACGTCTGTACAGTAGCCGTACACTTAGTAATAATGCTGGAAACAGTAATTTGGTTGTTCATTTTGGTGGTAGTAATAGTAGTAATAGCAGTAGTAGTAGATGTAGTTGACAAAGAGAGAAAGTAGGAAGTTGTTGTAAAAGGTTGAAATATATATTTCTACGGTCAATGAAAGCCAGTTTCATTGTTATTATTCATGTACAGTCCGTAAATAAAGAAGTTTCTTATTATGTTCATGATTTTGCATTGTTATGCTATCCACAATAGTTAAATTTCTATTGTTCTTACAAGTAGTGCCTTTGAGATCNTTTTTTGACAATACATGAAGCGTCGTTGTACAGTCCTTTACGGTTCATTCCATTGTTATAGTTCTATTCATAACCGTTCAAAGGGAGTGGTGGTTGAAAGCAAATAGGGGGGTTGATTAGATAAGCTATATCACGTGGCCAACGGAGTACGCCATGCACCTGCCTTGCGAGCGTAGCGAGCAACAAGCTTTGCTTGTGATTATTATCATCTTTTAAATCAACATTAACTTTGTGTTAAGAACAAATGATTGAATAGCTTTACCACTCGGCTAAAAAGGCAGATTATTAGCGATCACATCGCTAATAGCTATTCTACTATATATAGCGTTCCTAACACTTTGCTTGTTTTAAGTAGTAGTTTTACTATATTTTTATGTCTTGTTTTTACTGCTTAAGAAAGTAACATACAATTATCACCATCTTTTGAATTAACATTTACCTTGTTTATGTTAAGTAGTAGCTTTATCACATCTTTATACCTTGTATTAACTACTTGAGATTATAACATATAATTATCACTCCTTGCACTAGCTGCTCAAGAAAGTGGTATGCAATTATAATCATCTTTTAAATTAACATTGACTTTGTTTGTGTTAAGTAGTAACTCACTATACTCTCATTCCTTGTTTGGACTGCTGTTAGAAATAATTACTACATATCATAATCTTTTAAATCAACATCAACTTTGCTTATCATATTCAAGTATTTGTTTACTTACTTAAATACGTTAAAATTGTAGTTGTTAAAATAATGTTAAAACTACTTGTTGGATTGGATTATCAATTAAAGAATTCGTGGACTTATTACTAGCAAGGCATATCTCTTCAAGGGCTCGATCACTATCATCCATGACTTCTCCAAGCCAAACAACCACACAATTTGCTTGGCTATAAATCTTCGTCATAAGTTTTATTTGTTGCTCTTTCTCTTGGTTGTCATCTTGATTGATACAGATTACGCCAACCTAGACGATCCTCAAGTGCAGCTATGATAAATGATCTCTTTGAAGTAAATGCTATTTAAACTTATATGAGCTTTTGTATTTCTTGGATCCTGATGGAATTCTGAAGTTGTTGTGGAGTTTATTTGGCTTTAAGGATCCATTATTTGACCCCTTGATCTCATGATCTCTATAACTTTACTAAGTAACTTTTACCCCTTTCAGATAATCTCCATTTATTCAGTTGAAACAATTCATTCTTAAGTCTTTTTTTAATTCTATGACTCTTCTCTTTATACTCCTCTTACTTAATCCACCTAATATTCAAATCAAATTATAAAGATCTATCTTACCGTAGATCAGAAAATGTTAAAGTCTTGCTCTTGGTATTTTCCAGTAGGGCCACAGTGCACCATCATTTCACCATGCATCACGTTATGTACGTAAGCCTCTCCTATTAATTTATACCCTGATTCAACAGGTCGTAATATGATAGGAACTGAAGCACCAAAGAGGACACAACACAAATCCCCCTCACGTAAGACACCGGGACCAAGGCCTAGCATGCCAGCTTGTGTAGAGAACAGTTTCCTACCCAAGCAAGTACATCCAGTGTCATGGAGAAATTCATCAACGTCTCCATATTCCGCAGCTATTCGAAGTTCCGTGATTCCTTCAGGTGCGAAATCGCTGATCATAACGTCACGTTGGTTGAAATTTTGCTCAATCAAATGAAGTCGGAAAGCGGCAAAATTTGCGAGATGTTGTGATAGGCTTTTGTCAGGTATCCAACCAACTGCAAGTGTTTGGGCTATATCATGAAGGTTTTCACGTATAGAAATCAGCTTTCGTGCTTTAAAACGTAGTACATCCGGCCACACTTTACCACCGCAATCTTCCGCGGAGGAACCACGCTTGATGTTATATTCTACCGTTCTGCTGTATTCGTCGATTACATCGAAGACGAAACCACGGACGTATAATACTTTTCCGGGCATTGCTATTTTCCAAAAAGTTGAAGTACCCTTTGCTGATCCGTAAAACTTAGCAAGACGATGGTTGACAGCAATCGCGTTCTCAAATCCGCTTCGGTTCCATGTTGGGATCCATGATGGATATTCTCCCTCGAAATCGCTTTCATGCTCATGATGTACGGCGGATAAAATACGCAAACTTTTCGTTGTTTCCATTAATTTGCATGCTACCTCGNAAAAAAAGATCATTTTCGGATTTGTTATAGTCTGAATCTACAACAGGTGCACCATGAAATAATGCGCTTGGGTGCTCTAACAAGGCATAAATATAATCTCTCGGATTAGAAGCCAATTGTGTGCGAGTTAATTGTAAAATATCGAGAAAATCATGGTAATCGTCAATTTCGTTGTTCTCTGGAAGAATTCTTTTGTACATTGCAGGAAATATCGAGAAGGTAACAAAGCTCGTTGTGTTTAGGCCAAAGTAATCTGTCAGAAGTTCGTTACAACTGATCATATAAATAAGCCTCATTAAGTAGGCGAAGTCGATTCTGGTGTTACCAATCAAAGCAACTACCGATTTTCCCATTCCAACTTCTTGGACCACCCATAACCGGGTAAACCACGGGTGACCCAATAATTTCGCAAATGCAGTCCATATTTCGTCCATATAGCTATTAAGATCTTCTGGTCGAGTTACTAATGTTTCTCGTAAAGCATATGACTTTTCGACAAAAGTGATGAATTCGTTGAATAAGGCTCGTCCTTCATAGTTATCGTCGTTAAGATAGTCGTCAATTCCATACTCACAGCGATTTCCCGTTGAAGCTTGACCCAGCCAAACAAGCACGCAAACCGCATTGCTATAAATCCAACCCATAAGTCTTACTTGATGTCCACGTTCTTTCTCATTCTTTTGATCAATGCACATGGCATCCACCCATAGAACTTGAACTTCAGTTGGGTCCCGAATCTTCTTTAAAGCACTCCACAGACTAACAGTAATCTTTAGTCTTTTCTCTTCGCAATTTATCACCCTTGTCTTCGTCGGACATCCCCAAGCGTAAGAGAGAGCTTTATATGCTGGAGCTTGATCACGTTCTACAACAGACAAACGGCATCGAATAAGATCAGTTTCTTCACCCGGTAGTAGCTGTAAAATTCTTATAGAAGTTGCAGTTGTAAGAGGTTTGTATTCGTAATTGCCGGCTGTAAGAGAGAGGCGTTGTTGGCTGAACTTTAGACCTGGGCTGGCATCACGCTTTCTTTTGGTGGATCTGGCCCTCGTCTTTATGCCCTTCGTTCGCATTAGCATCGGTGACTCCTAAGGATTTGACGCTTAGGTGGTAGTGCAGGTGTGATGTTCTGAGGTATAGGTTCACCAGAAAGAGTCCGTTACTGTCTTCCGTAGTGTCAATGCGAATGGTTGGGGATATATACGGTATGAAGATGAGGTCTGGCACAGCCACAATGGCTGCCAGGGTTGCATAAATAACGTCTGTGCGGCAGGCAGATTCATAGTAAATATGGCGGTCCCCTAGGGCGGTGTACTGTAGAAGCATCCCCTGCTTNAAAAAAAGGCGACGACAGGGTGAAACACGAAGAAATGCAGGAGAGCAGGAAGGACAGCTTCGAGGCTGGAAAGGAAGACAAAGAAATTAAGAACGAAGTTGAAGAGGGAGGAAAATCAGATGACGTTGTGCGATGCGCATTCGAAGAGTAAATCGCCAAGGGCGATGCTAGTCCTTTTGTCCTTCCGGACTTGTCGCATTCCTTGGCCGACCAGAGGGCCCTAACGAGCCCAGAACCATGGGTCTGTGCGCTACAGGGCATTTTGCCGACTTTTCAGCCCTTCACTGTTAATTTGATCAATTCAACGAATATACTTTCAACTACTCCCCCCCCTTGACGACTGGCATCATAAAAAAGGCTATGAGATAACTACAAAGCATAAGGAGGCTATGTGCCTCATCCTTCTACGTTACCAGACATGAATCCCATAGAAAAGTGCTGGCGGAGGATCAAACAGGCTCTCCATAAACGTTATCATCAATTTACAACCGTGAAAGAGATGCAATAGGCTGTAAGAGAAGAGTAGGACGCAATAGCCCAAGATTAAATTAATAAGTTGATTTTAAAGCAAAAGCATTAAATAACTATACTTATGCAACGTTATAAGTGGTCTACTCCTAATTAAATAATGATTTAGTACCTAATCCTCATGAATTGAGAGTGAAATGCCCTGTAGCGCACAGACCCCACAGAACATTACATTTAGTATACGCTGATTATTGCTCGGTTTTATGAAGATTAATTATAAACAATTTAACTTACTATTATTTAAAGCTATCCTGTTGAGTAATAATCATCAAACGTACTTTGAATCTTAATGGATTCCAATTTATAATATTACACTTCTGCATAGCATAGAAAGCCTGAAAATTCAGTAAAATTCAGTTTGGTCAGAGTATTGTTGCCTGAAAAATAGCCGATGTCGGTGAAAGTGAGTGGATTTAAGTATCCCCTTATTTGCGTTATAAGGCCTTGATAGCCTAAACCACGTATTTATAAAACTTACAGTGATGATGATGATATTTATTTACGTCCAGCGGGTCAGGTTCGGGACCTGCTGCCCTGTGTGACCTCCCGAAGGGTATGGGGACGTGCTAAGCTTAGGATTTATATACAAAGTACTATCTAAAAGAGAGCCAAAAACCACAAGGGGCGAAAAGCTTTTCTTATAGGTAGTCCCGGGTCCCTGATCCCGCGGTGTCACAGTGCCTCTGAATACCTAAGAAAGCATTTCTAACATAAGCGTTCAATGAAGCTGGTGACTATGAACCTCCCACAGCCGGTTGGGGTGGCCATCAGATATTTTGTGTTTATCGAAAGATAATGCAACACGAAAGTGCAATACCAATATGGAAAGGGAAGATCTCTTCGCAGCGGCTCTCAGAGTCGAAAAGAGGATACAGCGCTCAGGTATAACCCTTCCTTTGACTCAATCTTAGCTCTATAGACACTGCCTCAGGAGTGCTACAGGTTTGTGGAATGCACCACGTACAGGTGTTGAGTCGTCGTATTCCATAAAACTTATAATAGTGTTACCTAAGACCATCTCCGGTAGTTATGGGCATTGCGTATGGATTTTACGAAAAGGCCGTGTTGAGTTATTCGCCTCGGCTATAATATTTTGTCTATCCTGCATGCGGAGTACTGTAGCTCCAATTGCTCATTTATCTAGACAGCTGATAATGCTCGAGCCACGGAATTTAAAGTCTGGCAAGATGATCTAACGGGGGTAATATTAACGCTAAGTACAGTAGTCCTTTAATACAAAATAATTCCATCCGTATATTATGCACTCTTCACTGAAGACTGGCAATACTTATTATGGCCGACTATTCAACATATGACGGGCCAAGCCTTGAATGGCAGGATTTCGTAAAGAGCACTACTCTAAATGCCACGGGTCTAGCTCCAGGCCAAAGCATAACAGATCTTCAACATAAAACAAACTCTTCCCGAGATGCCGAATCAGCAAAGTATCTAGCAGAATCAGGTTTGTCATAACAAAGCTTCTTCCTAGAACGGAAATCACTCGTTAGCTGGCTGATATATTAATTAATTCTCTTTTTTTCCCCATCAGGCATTCAGGACAAGGTCTCATTCAAGGACCACCAAATCCAAACTCAAGATGGCCAACACATTGTTGCTCGGGTTTACCGACCCAAGAATGTGCAAACAGATGTACGCCTCCCTGTTTATCTGTTTTTCCACGGCGGCGGGTTTCTCTTTGGGACACTCTCCTCAGAAGATGCCAATTGCCAACGTCTCGTGGTCGCTCTCCCAATCATTGTGGTGAACGTTTGCTATCGTCATACCCCGCAGTTTAAACATCCAACTCAGGCTAACGATGCTTGGGACGCTTTTTCCTGGGTGCTTGATCATTTCGATACCATTGGAGGTGATAGGGATAAGTTAATTATTGGCGGGATCTCGGCGGGGGGAAGTCTCGCAGCATCGGTCGTCGTCAAGGAAAATAGAACTTCGAAATCGGAAAGCCGTATCAAGGGACAGATCTTATGTATTCCACAATTGTTTCATCCTAATGGGTTTCCCTTTCACTTGGTGGCGTCTAGGGAGAATTGCTCGTGGTCTCGACACGTCAATGCTCCTATTATACCGAGGGCTCAATTAGATCTCTTCAGGGACCTCCTGGGGGCTGATGATATTGGAGATACCTCCTTATATATCGGGAACTGTACAGATGCGGATGTTGTTGGGATGCCGAAGACCACGATTATCGTGGCAGGGATGGACCCGCTAAGAGATGAAGGCTTGCTATATGCTGAGAAGCTGAGAAGAAACAAGTGAGTTATGCCTTGAATTATATTAGGTCAATGATGTTTGTTAATGAAATGAACAGTATTTTAACAAAAGTACATGTATTTCAAGGTTTGCCACATGGGTTTTACCGATATGCAACTCTTCCGTCTACGGAGCTGTGGTTTGAGGTTATTATTGATTCGATTAAATGGATTCTTAAGTCGGATAGTACGTCGGTATGGACTGACTAGTCTACAAGACAGCTTTCCAGGATATTCAAGATCTATATTAAGATATAAGAGTTACTTCTTAAGATTAGTGCTACATCTTCTACGTCTCTCCATGAATTTATAAGATTACTATATGCATATCGGATAGATTTTTATTAAAAAAATTATATTGATATTGATATTGATATTGACGATGCCATGTAAAAATCTAAACTAAATCCATTTTTGTGCAGATGTTTAATCGTATAATTCTGGCAAGACCAGCAAGTTCCAGTACTCATCAAAATTAATAGTTTGAATATCAGACACCTTCCCAGCCTTAGCTTCTCTTAGCGTGAACCCGTTCCCGAGAGATACGCAAATCGATTCGAAGCCTTCATAGGGATCAATTCCATGCTATAATCCTCCCACCGTGGATTTCGCAGCGCTTCTACATAGTGGAAAGAAGTACCCCCGTAAATGGCAATTACCTTTTTATTTATTTTACGGTCAGCTAGTCAGTTACACAGTAAGGCACGACGAGATAAACTTACCGGTCCATCGGCAGTTCCTCTCTTGTACCAACTCCTACAATCAGCAACCCAAACAGTTCGTTGTAAGAACCTTTGGATGTGCTCGTTATAATCCATGGTCGCTTCGTGGGTTACAGCCATGGACCGGATGCATTCGGTTTGGATTTTATCAATGCACTTGTAGATGTAGATGCCCATTGCTTGAATACCCACGACAAGGGAGCCATTGCTGATAGGAGATCCCGGTCCAATGAAACCTTTTTGGTAAATTTAGCAATGAAAACGAACTTAGGGAGGGAGGGATTTTTTTATAAAACGGCTGCTCAAAATATGTATAACAAATTCGAGACTCACTGAAGTAGTTCGGAAAATCAGGAATAGTTATCCCAAAATATGCTAACGGGAGATCATCCGTCCACCTCTTTGCAAGATCAACACCATTACGTCCGACGATTGGAAATCTAGGTCTGAAAGTGGTATCAAAGCCCGTCGCACAAACGATAATATCAAACTCAAGTTCCTCACCACTCTTCGTCCTAATCTCCTTCTCCGTAAAGACTCCAATGTCATCCCATCGCGCATCGACGTTGTCCTGGATCAATGCCTCTAGATATCCCGGCCCGGGCGTCTGACGACGACAACCTACGGGGAATGGCGGAATCAGCATCTTTGCG
This sequence comes from Scytalidium lignicola, assembly GCA_002812745.2. NCBI lineage: Eukaryota > Fungi > Ascomycota > Leotiomycetes > Scytalidium > Scytalidium lignicola. The sequence goes on from NCSJ02000161.1 coordinate 52,218, forward strand.
AGGTTCTTACCCTTCTCACTATCCCCTAGCCTTTCTTTCATTTTCTGGATGAAGAGTTCCCGTGCGTTCTTCTGGACGTCGGATTCTCTTATGCTTCTCTTGAAGTTGACGATGCGGCGATCGATGAGAGCCTGGCGATGCTCCTGGCAGAAATTTGGGTCCGACTTGAATTTCTCTACGACGTGCGGAGCATAATTGTATTGGTCGTCCATGTCAGGGTCGTTGTCGGTTGGTTCATTGATGCCAGGTGCGGGTGAAACCCAGACATGAGATCGAATGAAGGACGTAAGGTGAGACGCAACTAAACTTGCAGTTCAGCTGGCTGTAAAGTACTACTTGGGGAGGTGAACTTGATTTTATTACCTTTAGCAAGTTTGGGGATTATTTGGATTGCAGACGAGCCTACTCCAATAACAGCAACCTTCTTGCCAGTAAAATCTATCGATTCGTCCCAATTTGCAGAATGCACTAGTCTGCCCTTGAATTCTCCAAGTCCCTCGACATTGGGCCACTTCCAATTGCTAATACGATAGTCAGTCAGTATCTTGGGTAAAGAGTTATTGTATCAATATAGAACAAAGAGGAGAAGATCGAGCTATTACTCACTTCAAAACTCCACCTGCGTTTATGAATATGTCACAAACATCATCAAAGACGTTTCCCCTGGATTCCACCTTGAGTCTCCATTTCCCTGTCCCTTCATCCCACTGCGCATGCTTGATCGAATGCTCATATTTAATAAATCTTTCAACATCGTACTTCTTTGCCGTTTTCTTCATGCAGTCCAAAATCTGGGCAGAAGTAGCATAGTAGTTAGGCCACTCTGGATTGGGTTCAAACGAGTAGGAATAATTATGTGCCGGAATATCACATTTACAGCTTTTTTGAATTATACTAGATGAGCCTACATACATGCATTGTATAAGGGGTTAATTCACTTGGACTCACCCAGGGTATCTGTTATACATCTGTTAGAAAGAAGAAAAGAGGGCCAGAATCAGTCAATTAGACCAGCTGAACTCACCGATTCTCTAACCAAGTTCCACCAAGTGCGGCATTCCGCTCATATATCACCAAGTCGACATTTCTATTCTGCATACGCTGATCGAATATAATGCCCATGAGCATTCCCGAATATCCCGCTCCCAGACATGCTATCCGCAAAGGTCGGCGGGAATGGATTGGTTCTTCTCGAATCTCGTACGCGGGACGGACGATTGAGGGCGCTTTGGACTTGACGGGCGTCGCTTCCACTGGCAATGGAGCTACTTCAGATAACGCTGTTGGGCTCATTCNTTTTTTTATTTTCTTCTTCTTCAAATGGTAGCTAAGTCTATCATACAAAATAAAGATAAAAATTATAAAAATCGGATGCCAAGCTACGACTATGCTGTTTTTGAATGCAGTTTTGTATTTTTTTGTACAGAGGATAGATATAGCTCGTGCATTCTTTCTTTTGTTTGGCATCAGGCATACTACTGTATACTCTTGATCGGACCTCAATATCCGACGGCAATTAATGTCCTTGGGTAAACGTAACGGGGTATTATTGAGTGTCGTTGAAAGCCAGCAATGGCGGTTTGATTTATCAATCGGACTTCAATGTCCGACAGCGATTAGTTGAGCTGACTGAGTTGGCACTGGCAGTCCTCTTTTGGAGACATTGTCAACAGATCTCTAACAAAAGTAGACTCGCTTCTCTGCCTTGTTTGTCTCTGAGAAAAAGTATACCATCTCGCGAATTGAAAAGTTCCTCTCTCGTAGGGATGTGTGATTGAATCATGTGATCATTCTCTTTGGATTCGAGATAACTTACCTTACTGATTACTAAGATTATCTCGGCACGGAATTAAGATTCTCCTGTAGTTGAAGGTCACGTGAAAATGAAGAATAGCACGCAATCGCCCCTGTTGCACCCAAGCGAGAGAGCTGGCCAATGAGCAGCAGCCCGGCGAGAGCATACATAAGGACGTCGTGCCCTCGATCAGAGTCGCGCTCTCTCGAGTCTCATTTCTCTTCCTCCTTCGTGCAAGATTCCTCAATCTCGCTCTCGAATTGACCTGCGATTTCCTGCTCTTCTCCAGCGTTTTTTCACGCTGGTTTCGACTGTCTTCTGGCGGTGACCGCGAGAGCCGATCAGCGATTTTACGGTGTTCTTATCTCATGACACATGGAAAAGCAGCGGCGGGCCAATGAGCAGAGTCCGAGTGGGCTTGGTTGTCTGGTTCCTGCGCAACGAGATGCATCCGCCTGCTCGACGAACCTTTTCTGCGGAAGCCCGTCCGGCCATTGCATGCAACTCCGAGGTCGGGAGAGGGGATGGTGAAGAACCAAAAAAAAAAAAGTATCAATGAAACTAGCGTTGAGGTAAAGAGTCGAATGGGAGCTGATGGAAGGTGAGTATGATGATTCTCGCCTTGTTATCACCTTTGAGATGTAGTTTTTTGTTACATCTTCTTTTGTCAATTATCTTAGGCGCTTTCTCTCTCTCTCTCTTTTGTCACCTCGAGTTCAACCATACAAAGGTGGGGCACCATAGCAACCGGGAGGAGGAAATCCAACGAATCACATCGCCGGCCACGTTCAACTATCGACGACCTGCTGATGCCGCCAAGTTTCCTCCCGGGCGGCTTATCTCTGCAGTTCGGCGGCCTTGGTCAGGGACGTGAAAAGAGGATGCGATCGATGCCACTGGACATGGACAGAGATTCGATCGAGATTTGAGTTTGGAGAGAGGAGAGAACAGGCAGCCTGGACGAGGTTGATTGATTGATTATATTTTCACTACAGGTGAGGTTCCTACTGTAGGATAGGAGATGATGAGATGAGAAGAGAAGTGCAGAGACACCGGTGGGGCGCATTACGTGCGGTGCGATGTGCAACTCCCGCAACTCCTACGCTCAGATCGAATCGAGAAAGAGCTGGTTTAGAACGAGTGATCAATCAGTTGCAATCTGGCTTCATCCTTGGGATGGGCTGATGGTGCATGGCAGTGCATGGTAAGTCAGTAACACGTTCGTGCGTGTTGGGAATGCGCAGAGATGATCGGGGAGGAGATTTCAAGGTTTGCTTGCTTTCTCTCTTTCTGGTCGAGAATGGGAAGGAGCAACCTTGACGGGCTGTCCGTTTGCACCGCCAGTTCGGATGCGAAATTCCACGGCAGCCAGCCCACTTCCATATCTACGCGCTGTTTCCTCGACTTCTCTCTCTCTTTCTTCCCTCACCTCTTTCGCTCTCCTATGTACGCATCTACAAATCCTTCAATTAGCAATTAGATCCTATTTCTGAACTCTCAGCAATCCGCTGTACTTTTAGTGATAATCCTTCACTTTTGATCGTGTATCGCACTACACACTAATTACCTATCATCATGGCTGCCGTCAAATCCAGTATGATCAACACGCTCAAGTCGAACATCTCCGCCCACAGACCGCAACTTGCTGCCACGGTCAACACCCGTGGCATCACCGTCGCTGCCAACCAGACGTCCAATTCCGGAATCAGTCGAGCTGTAAAAAGCACATCTTTCCTCTCATCATCCCAATCCAGTTCCACCATCTTGCCGCACCCAGAGCCGACTCCAGCCGCCACATCCACGACTCCGCATTCCACCACCACCAACATCACCACCGCATTATCCAACCCATTCAACACCCTCGTCAACACAATCACCGAGACCTTAACAATGACACCGTCAACGGCTCCCTCCCTCCTCCGAAGTCTGACCTCAGCCATGCGCGGCTACTCCTCCAATCCCGACCATTGGTCCAAATACGCATACGCTAATCCCAATAAAGCCTACACGCGCAACCTGGTTTTTGAAGCGTCGGGAATATTCAACTTGTTGGTCCTGGTCTGGACTCCGGGACATGGAAGCCCCATTCATGACCATGCCGATGCGCATTGTTTGATGAAGGTGTTGAAAGGGTGCTTGAGGGAGCAGAGATTTGAGATGCCGACAGGCGACAAGAAGGGTTCGTTGAAGGAGATTGCCGACTTACAGTTTGGCGAGGGGAAGGTTGCTTATATTGCTGACACTGTATGCTTGCCTCTTCGTATCATTCCTTTTCCTTTCCTATCCATTTCCCCATGCCTTCGTATTTCTCTTCTATCCTCTATCTCTATCTCTTCTTCTCTATAGTCTAACCCGCCAACAGATCGGTCTCCATGCTGTCTCCAACCCACACCCTACCGAGTATGCTGTGTCCCTTCACTGTAAGTGTCTCCGTATCAAACAACTCTTTAGTCGTGCAACAGCTCCCTAACGCTTTCACTTAGTATACACACCACCCAATGCAGCTATTCGTGGTGCCAGCGTGTACGATGCCGAGAGTGGAGAAGGGAAACTCGTGAGCCCATGTGCTTATGATTCTGTGCAAGCGGTCGTAACGTCCGCTAACTGATGGGGATTACTATACAATGGAGTTTTAAGGGATAGTTTATAGGTAGATTGTAATTAAAACTAACGACTGTGATGACTCTTATCATTAACTCAAAAATATAATTATACGCTTGATATTTGCATTTCCGTTATTATGATCCTCCTATATCAGAAATTCGCTCCTTTTCCATTCTCCGACGCTAATATTTCGGCTTTATTTAACTCAAGAATTTATATGCTACTATGTGCTACTATGTGCTCAATATAATTTGAACCATCAATTCTCGGAGCCTCCTTTATTAAATGATAATAGAAATTCCCTCTCTCTTCACATGAGACATCATCGAGTTTTACTCCACTATTGAATTCCATCCACATAATCAGTCAACGGCGCTCACTCGTAGTTTCAATCCGACTTATGGATCAACCTAGTCGATTAGCAGGATAACCAATACCATCGAATTTAGAGTGTTAGAAAGTATATACTTAGCCGGGAAGTTGGATTTCCTTAGCTAAGATCTGCAATATTAGAGGAAGTTTTGTAGAGGCTAAAAGACATTCCTCTAAATGTTGGCATCCTCTTGATTTGCTAGCGTTTTCCCATTTCTGTAGAGTTGGATGGTCACTATCGAGGATATAGTAAAAGTTTTGTAACGTACTAGAATGTACGGGACATAAATGGCTTGTGGCTTTAATATGAAGGGGAAGACTTAAATCCACGCAGCACTTACTGTCAGTACACTACCGATATAACACGTAATACGTCACTTTATGGGTGATATATTAGTTGTGTTGATGGTTGATTGATTGTGAAGGTGGTGGGGTGGAGCTGTAGCTTAAGGCTACAGCTCCCCACTACCGCCGCTATCGGCTATGCGCAGATCACTTGCTTACCCTAAACACCTTAACACAGCCTATAATTATGGTGACTTTCAGGCTCTTAATAGCTTGTAACATACTGAGTTTTAACATACATTTAATCTCTGTTTAACTTTGTCAAATCAGATTCTGTCATATACATAATACAATTAAAAATCAAATATTCATGTTGGCATGGTCACATGTAAGCTAGAATCATGTGTAGATTAAGTGCATGTGTAGATAAGATTAGGCTAGTTCTATTGCAGTAGGAGAGGGCAGTACTGTATGGCAATACTCCCTTGTATATCTACTGCAGTATGAACCTACTTATAGCTAACAATAATTAACCACTATATCAATACGTATTACCTCCATATATTGGAGACTGTACGTTCACCGTAGAGGTGAACCGACAGTACTAATACAATAACCTGTTCTCCTTCTACAACATTAATCTTAAAGCTTGTTTTGTTTATATTGTAAATATTCTCTTTTTGAACCTTATTTTCCAGCTGTAAATCAATATATTTCAGAAACTATCACTTTATAACTTCTTTATCTTGTGCTTGAATTCGTTCCTTCTTATTGAGTTTGATTGTGATTATATAGAATTTAGGATGTGATTTTAGGAAGTTGTATATTTATTATATAGATGGTTTTGAATCTGTTGGTAGAATAGCGGTTACGTACACGTGATATTCACGTGCCCCTGTAAGCTAGTCCCGATTAGGTAGTGGGAACGAGCGAAGCTCCTACAGCTTCGCTCTCCCACCCCTAATCGTACAACAACCATGGAATAGCACAACAGTATATTACGTATATTACGTACCGTACCACGTGCTACAGGTGAACCGACAGAATCATCTCCATGAAGGTGTTTTGCGGCCTTAAGAAGTATGGCCTTATTTAATGGGTTGCTATCATATGCTTGCATTTTAATATGAGAGCATAATGCTTTAATTTGATGAGGCTTCAAGAAAGGAGATTGTCCTATATGCCTTTGAGGCCTCTTTACAGGCGTTGAACGACGTTGGATTGCTTTGCAGAGTGTGTTGATCTTGAGGTTGAAGTTGTAACAGTAGCTCGATTATCAGAGTCTTGATTGTTGAAATACCATTCGATAGCTTCATCCAATTGCTAGTTGATAATTGTAGAGTAAGTCCTCAGCATTTTGAGAAGTATATCAATTGAAAATTGTATGGTGTTGATAGTATAAACGCGTAATGGAGGTACGTGATTTCAATGGATGGGATTCGCGAAAGGTGACGAGCTTTTTTTGCCAACCACCCCTAGGTGCGCCCACCGCTCCCGTAAACGCACAAAAGCGCTGTACGGAGCTCCATAGTTCCATAACACTTTTAAACTCCTTATAGCTATATGAATATTCTAACTGTTTGCCTAATTATGTGAGATGTGATCATTATCATCATGAATCGTAAGGAGAGTTGTCTCTCATAATATACACCTCTCCAACAAGGACAGTGCAGCCAACCGCCATTGCAATAGCAATGATAGGAAAATTTACGCGCGCAAAGTCAAACCCTCGGACACGAATGTGTTTTTTAGCAAGAATATCCCGCCACAAGAGACCAGCCAGGGACGCACTGAACGCCGTGCTGAATGCACCATAGTTGACGCCAAGCGCCATGCTGTACACCGTTGCCCAGAATGTTCGATCGGGGATAGGGATCCCGTTGTTGCGATGGATTGTTTGCCATGCTTGAATAACACGAGAGAGAAGGATGGTGGTGCCGATATTCGTGCCTGCAAACTAGTTATGAGTGTAAGAAGTTACTGAATTTACCAGACATATCGATGCTAAGAGAAACTCACATTGCACAAGATCACAGAGAGGAAGGCCATGCCACCAATACTACCAACTGTCCCAGTCTTATTCACCCAATGGTCCCATCCATACGCAAATACTGGAACCCAGCCCTTGGTGACTAACGCCTGTACAAGGACGAACATGGACAAGGCAAAAGGCACGAGTGCAAATGGTAGATGCGCCAGAACTGCCGTGACGGTAGGGAACGTTTCCTGCGACCACCTGTATGCATCGGCAAGGAGCGATACAAGCGTCGTCCGTCCACGTTCTTGTCGAAGTGCGACTTTGAGCGAGACCCGCTCGGAGAATGTTGGTCTCTTCTCTTCCCCATCTCTGCTCAATGCCGTGCCTAGCAGTTCTTGCGGCGTGTATTTGGACTCTGCAGTGGTTAATTCTTGCTTTTCACCCAGTGTACTCATAGCACCGATAGATGGGCAGTCGTTCTTCAATTGATCGTCTCCAGGTACAAGCATCGAGACTGATGATTCAATTGAAGAGGCCGATACAAGAGTTGGGCCATTGTCGTTCTCGGATATAGAAGCAGGAGGGCTCGGCACAAGAGGCGGTACGGAGCCTCCATTCCGTGGTCTAGTACTGGTACTATCTGCCGCCAATGTTCTTTTCTCGTGTACAGTGGTGTTGTGATTGCGGTCACGAGCACCATTTTCATTCACCGAGTTAGGTTGGTACAAGGCCAAAGAATCTCGCTCTTCCTGCTCCGGAATTGCCCGCTGTGCTTCCTCCTCCCTGATTGCTCGTTCGGCTCGAGCACGTTCAACTTCCTGTCGACCTTTACGAGCAATCTCACGGGTCTCATGCCGATGGTACCATCCAAACATGACGTCCCAGCAGAACATGACGAATGCGGCTGGCAATGTCACCCAGAATACGGGATGCTCATTACTACTTTGATTAGCAGCGTTGAGTGCCAGAAGGGTAGTAAGCGTCGCAGCTATGATGACAGCGCCGAATGCCGCACCTCCTTTATCCAGGAAAGGATTCATGATCTCTTCAAGCGAAAGAAGTTTGCCTTGTTCGTCGTTGGTGTGCCGGGTCTCCTCTTCTTCGGCGTTTCCCCTAGCGTGAGGGATGTTGGGATTCACAGGCTTCTTTGCTTTTGCTTCGTCGGAGAGCTCGTGCATTTTGATGGAGAAGGGAATGAGGGACTCATCAGCGAAGACGATGTACAGCAAGAAAGGGAAGAGGACAATTGCGGTGACAATGACAGGGACGATCATGTTTGCGGTGTAGTCAATGAACTTGATCTTGAAAGCACCGGCGAGCACAAGGTTGGTTGGGTTAGAGGAGACGAGGATTGCTGAAGCAATGTTGGCCACGGCGAATTGGGTGTGGATCCATGCTCTTGGGTGGATAATGTTGCTCGACACGCGGGTCATGTAGGCCAGGAACGCGGTTCCGGACAGGATGATAGGGTCATTCCCAATAAAGCTGCCTAGACCAAAGAAGAAGACGTAGAGGTAGAAGAATAGTCTATGCCCAACTTTGCCCCCCTTTTGGAGCACCTTGAAGGCCAAGTACCTGATTAGACCAGAAGCATCGATGGAGATAGCGATGTATGCCAGTGTGATGAAGAAAACCATGATGTCGATTGGAGAAATGTTGTTTGCGCCAACCGTTCCATCGTGCACTTCTTGACGGCCAATGGCTAAGATGGCAAGCAGGAAAAGATCCGCTATCAAGGGCGCCGTTATAAAGTTCATAGGGAAGTTTAGTCGCACAAAGGACTTAGTTTTGCCATTATTCTGGTCATCCTGGTCATCATGCTGAGAGCGGTTCTGCCTCGGCGATATCACTCGCAAGGCACTCAGGGCATCCAAGACTGCGCTTGAGAGTGATCGAGGGATGTAGACTGGAATATGAAAGGGGAAAAGAACAGTGATATCTGTGGAATAGCAAAAAATGAGTGAACCACACGGGAATATTGGATTCTGCCTAAACATATGCAGAACTTACTGGTGAAGATGAAGACTAGGAAGGTGACGATAGATCTCCAGTCTTTAATTTGGCTTGTATCGAGCTCTTCTATCATCTTTTAACCGACTCTATGATGCTAGAGATGTCGCAGCGGAGTGTTGCTGGCTCAAAAGTATCTTAATGTAGTAACGACCTTGACAATGTACTGTAATTATCTCACGTTCCAAGGGCGGGCCTGGTCTAAACCCGCGCAAGAGTGTCGACGTGATGATGCTCGGTATATGACAGCTCAAGTGCAATCGCGGTGTGAGCAGAAAGTCAGATGCGAGGCAGACCATGAGAATACTTGTATTGGCAAATACGGAGCCGTCATGAATGAAGCCGTTTCGCAAATCACTTTCGGGGACAGCTTTGTAGATAAGGACCTTGGCCAAAGTATAACCGTTATAAGGGTTTCTTTGCTTGTGAGATAGACGCACTTCCGGTAAGCGCAGCTCACATTTATACAGTAAGTCGCGATGCGACGAAATCGAATCTTTCACTGGCGAGAAGTTTGTGTGGCGGGGTTCCAAGGGCACATCGCAAAATCACTTGCGCCAAGCAGACTCGAAGGCAAATGGACTGCACACGACTCCACACGTGCCTTTGCAGGACTGGGATGTTTCTACTGTGCCTGCAAGCCTCATTGAATGAATGAATATTTATTATTTATTAGTAGGAGGTCATACCAGAAGTGACCCTTGAAGGAGCCGCAAAAGGGCAGGTGGTCACGCTGCTTTCCGCGGACCCGGAGGACATGAGCTTGAGGCTGTGGTGATGGGGAAGTGCTTTCGTAGCACCGGAATTCGATTATAATGTGGTACGTAAAGTACGTTCGAAGAATATGGCCTCTTTCTTCTTTCCGCTTTTGTGTAGCTCTTGTTCAGAATGTGGTCACTGTACTTACTGTACTATACAGCACAAGTACACAAGTCGGGGGGTTTGAAGGAAGCAACCACAAAACACTGCAAAAGTCGGGTGGTCGCTCTTACGACGCCGAAGAGTGATTAGTTCGTGCTTTCTCAGGGATAGTTATCTGAGGATCTCTTCTCGAGGGGAGCGATCTGCTGCCTCTCGGGCTTCGCCTCCCCCAAACCAGGACATTTTACGTATTTTACCGTGTTGCCTGCAGAATCCTCCCACCAGGGCTGCAGCAATGCTCCTCCGTCCAATCCAAGGCTTCAGAATATCAGAATCGCCCTTCTTCGCCTTCTCCCATGCAAGTCACGCGACACAAAGAACCTCATTCTGACCCTCAAACTTGATCTCGATGTGTAATACAAATGCGGACGTCTGATTCGACATGATTACAACCCCCTCCAAAGGCAACCAGAACGACCAACTTGTCCAAATGCCCAATATTTAGATAAGACTCATTGACTCTTCCACTCCTCTTCTGCAAGAGAAATGATTACGCGCCAACGTGCGCAACATCTTCCTATGTTAATTAATCTAATCCCGAAGCTCTCTTCTCTGGAGACGGTCGAGAGAGGCCATGCAAACGCTCCCTTCCGCCACGCTGCTGCATACACTCGTGGAGATTAATCCAAATATCACCCGTACAGCCACGAATGGTACCAGTCATGCTTTGCAAGTCATCTGCGCCTGGCCAGTCTCGGGCCAGTATGGTCCAGGCTCGAGAGTTTTGTAAGTTGTTCTCCACTTGGACAGTTCAAGTGCACGGAAATAAATACGCTTTACCATTATTATTACTATTATTATCTTTTTTATTATCATTATTATCACTCAACTAATCAGCTTCTTACCTCTTGATTCTTTTGCAGATACTATGTCCTCATAGTAACCTGCGTCGTTGCGCGAAAGGCAGAATGGCTCAAGAATGCCTGCTTGGCGGCTGCGTTACTCTTCCCTGCGGTCGCAGCCCTCCACGCCATTACACTTGCGGCACTTCACGTCGACGGTTAGTGATTCATGTCGAATTGTCTGTGTACTCTCAATGCTAACAGCTCCTGACCTCTAGGTGCTGTCGACATGGATGTCTACGGGGCTTTTCAGTTCTGCTCCATCGGCATCTTGGCTGCTCCGCTCACAGTCAGGCTCTCTCGAACCTACTTCTATGATCCCGGCCGTAACATCATTTTCCTATGGACCGGACTCATTCTTGCAGGTGAGATCACTCGATCTTTATGCTTAATCTCTGTAAGATCTTGCTGATAATCGAGCCCTTTCCCTAAAGGGTTACTGAGCTTGACCGTCGAGTTCTTCCGGATCAACATGTCTAATTGTAAGCACGACGACTCGGGCAACCCAGTCTCCCTCGATCCTAGTAAATTCTCCTATAACACCGAGTGTGGCCTCAATTGCTCCGTCCAGCAAGGCCCACACTCTCCCATGCGAGGCGGCTCCTCAAACAACATCTATGTGATTCCTGCGCCGCACAAGCTCACCTTCGACACGGCCACGCTCCTCGCAGCGGCGTGCTGCCTCCCTGCTATCCTCACGCTCATTTCCATGTGGAATAAGATCCTAGAGATCAACTGGAAATCGCGCTTCGGTCGCGAGGATGAAGATGAGCGGATTGACGAGCTGATCGAGGGCACGAACGGTGCCACTGTCGGGAGGATGAAAGGAGTCAACGCCTTGGTCAGGTTGTTCCTGAGCGTTGTAGAGATTCCTGTGTTCGGTGCTGCAGTGCTCACCATCCTCATTATTGGTGAGCGCAACTTCTTCAGTACTCAAGTCAGATATCAAACTGAGCCCATGGCTAGTATCGGTGTGTGACTATCTTTATCTACGGCTGTTACATATCGCTAACAGATTTGTCATAGGTCAATGGGCACCGATTGTTGGGACTGGACTCGCCGCGATTGGCTCCCTATACCTTCTCCTAACTACAGATATGAAGGTTCTGAAGAAGGAGGAGGCGAATGCAAGTCCTTCCATCCATCATTGCAATTGTTCGATGCAGGACCATGGTAGACGTCTATTTACGGCGTCCTCCCACTCTACTGTAGGTAGTTCCAATATGCGCCAGAGTTCTTCAAATAGTGGCAGAGGTCCCTCAACTGAAATAGCACCTACGACCACTCGATCTGCCTCAGAATATAGCAGTCAAGCCAGAAGATCTGGGAGAGTTGATGCAGGCAGCAGACTCAAAGTGGCCAAGGCGTTAACCACGATCAGCAACTACGTGGGCACTGCAGCGCCCGATCTGTTCGATGACTCTGAGTTCAAGCAAGGAAAAGCAGTCGACTTCCCTGAGATCCCAGGGGAGGAACATCGAAACCGTGCGTTGCCTCAGATCAGGGAGCAGTATAACCCAAGCCGGGACGCGGATGGAAACGTTACGCCAATGCTTCGCCCACGGTCGAGAGCTGGCAGCTTTAATGGTAGCATTGTCTCCGGGCTTAATATCGAACATAGCTCGACGATGCCTGGAGTATCAACACCGCAGTCTCAATTGCCATTCCCGCTTCCCATCATGTCTCGAACATCGCATTCTGACACTTTTCCGGCTGAACAAACCTCTTTAGAATTGCAGAATTCTCCTTCATCTTCATCCGCTGCAGGTTCACCAGAAGGTATCCAACGCCGGCGAAGGGACACACTCGAGGTGCCATTGCCAATCCACCACGCTCCTGTTGCGCGAAATAACACAGTTGATTCCTCCTTTACATCTATCATCACGATGCCCGAGCATCGAAGTTCACCTGCTATTGTGGTCTCTCCCGATCCTGAGACTTCCTCTCCTGCACACACGTCAGATTTTACGGCATCCCTACCTCCCGGATCATCCAGGCCGCCACCGACGCTATCGACATCATCGAATGCCTTGTCATAACATTATTCGTGTACGATTGAAATTATGTGTTATAAAAACTAAATACTTCCTATACAAATTTAGCGAGTTGATCGATGTCATTTGGATTTACCAGAGACATGGGTAAGTAGAGTACAGATCGCTCTGCTGCAAAACGGTGGGCACTGTTGGGCATGACGACGGTACAGACGAAAGAGTTGGCGTCGGAGGGTGGAGAAAACTTCACAAGCCCTACTCATGGAAGAAATCTATACATGGGCGAATGCGGCGTATATCTTGCACGGCCTTAATACCAGTCATCTGGTAAGGAACCATACAATTAGTTGCAATAAATGTTTGTAACTGATTTAAAAAGAAAAAGNAAAAACGTCTTGCAACTTAACGTATTCAAAGAATGGAGCAGCATACATATCAGGCCCTATTCTATAGTTCTAATACAATCAATTCAATCCCTCTAAACTCTCCCTTACATTGTTGCTTTTCAACACTTATGATAAAGGATATATTAGGTTATACACCATGTCTTGTAGTCTTTATTGGTACGTTGCTTGATATGTTAGACTTGAAAAGCTGTTGTGTGAAGACTTGAATTATTTAATTTGACGGCGTAGAATTTAGATAGATTGTTGAAAATCCACTTGAATCAGGGAAGAAATTATAAGCTGTATATTTTTGGTTCTTCTAAACTTACTCGAGAAATAGTGAGGCTTCTAGTTATATAGACATCGCAGAAAGGGTATTATTACGTTATAACACGTATAGTAGCTGTGTGGATCGTGTGACACCACTGTGTTGAGCCTTCAGGTTAGATTATGGTAGATGCCCCCCCGAGAAAGGGTTTATTAGTGGCGTTTAAGATATAGGATTAGTCGTTGGGATCAGAGAGGTAGAAAGGTCTTAAGAAGGTCTAGATCTCCTACTGCTGGGTGAGGGACCTTTAGTCTGCAGTCTCCGTAGATTGATGCAGGAACAGGTAGGGAGATGAATAGAACCGGGTCTAGACAACTTAGTCGCCGTACATATTACAGGTGGAATGGGGATCTCACCGCATCCATTTTGAGTGATTGTTGATTATTTGTATCTATGAGGATAGAGGGACTAAGGATTAGTTCTCTGGAAATTAATTATTGCATGAGATCGCGACTTCAATAGTTATAGAAGTGAAATGAATATATCAATAGATTGATATGGATTTTATGGAGGGCGAGTAAATACTAAAGGTAGTAATACGCAAGAGAATGCAGGGCAAATTATCTAAGTTATCAGTCGAGTTGACATGTTGACTAGTGGGATTGGATTACTGAACTACTGTACTGTAATACAGCCCACTCTTGCAGGCATCTGACAAGGTTCAAGTGCCATGATGGTGGTTTGCACATGGTTTTGTCAAGTTTGGGCGCATTAATAATGGGTGTCAGCAGCGCAGAAAGACTATAACCGTCTTTTCAAGAATTCCACCACTAATGTTGCCATTCCCAGTGCACGTTGCGCTACTCTCTACCAGGTCCCCAAGCAATTACCGCCCACTACTGTACTGCACTATAACAGATCTAGAGCACCTTCCATTTTACTTGCTCGAAACAGTAGTTGATGATGCTTCACTATGTTCTACAGTACATGTGCTTAGGGTATTGGCACTTGCTCTGTTATTCCTGCCCTGCTCATCTCTTCTGTCGTGACCCTGGATTACTCGCATGATATCACCAAGGAATAGTCTTGGTGTTGCAGGAACATCGGGATGGAAGATCGGAGGGCGTATATCCCATTCACGTGGGGGAGATAGTCGCATTACCAACCTCCCTTGAATTGAGATCGACTTCAAGGAGCCAGGATGGTGAGCACATAAAGGTAGCCGATCATCTCCGAAACACTTGCAGTTTCTGCAGGCCGACCAACTGACAGCATCAGATAGTAGTTCTTTGGTCTCGCGAGTGTTACTGGCAATCGCAAACATGCAGTTCCAGTTCCTGTCCCTGTCTCTGGCCCTCGCGACCTCCCTGATGACTGGCACCCAGGCTGCTGCTATCGTGCCAGGTCGCCCAGTTCACGCAACCTCCTTGTCAAGTCTGGCCCTGCAGAAGGTCCTGGATGATGCTGCTCCAATCTTTGGTGCCTATAAAAATGACCAGTCTTACACCGCGACATGGATGAAGAAGTATCCCGACAGCACACGGCTTTACCACATGAACATTCCGGGAACCCACGATAGCGCAACTTGGAACTACAGCCAAGCCACCCAAGATGCTCTACTGCATCTGACAGACCTCAATGATGATGTCCCAGCACCCGCATCATGGTATCGCTGCCAAGACCAGCCATTCATTAACATGCTGAACGGTGGAATCCGTGCCTTCGACCTACGCTTCGCCTTCGATCCCACCAACTCTACCATTGTTTTCTACCACAGCCAAGCGCTGCAATCCGAAACCGCCACCATTAATGATGTGCTTTACGGATTCTATTACTGGCTCGATAACCACCCATCTGAGACCATCTTCCTCTCCTTCATGAACGAGGGCAGCACTGCCCGATACGCTCACTTCGATGCCACTGTGCAGTTAGCCATCTTTGACGCTCTGACCGATACTGTAGCCCAGAACTACTTTGTGCAGACCAAGGGCGAGCTGGTCACGCTCGGCGAGGCGCGCGGCAAGATCACGCTCCTCCGGCGCTTCAACCTGGACCAGCTCCCACCATCCTACGAAGCCGCCATGCCAGGCCTCCACTTTAACGGTTCCAACTGGACTGACAATGACCCAGACATCACCCTACAATATAACAGCGCTAAGGGCCTGAACGCGTACATTGAAGACTTCTATGAGATGGATTCACCCATCGGGTCTTCCGCCACGCTCAACGTTGCCTGGAAGTACAATGCCACCACCGCTCACTTGCTAAAAGCTACCCAGCAACACCCGGATAGCTTGTTCTGGAGCTTCGCCAGCAGTGAGTACACGTCCAACATTCCTCCCAACACCCCACAGATTCAGGCCCTAGGCAATGGAACCGAGATCACGCCTCTTGGAGGTGTGAATGACAGGTTGGTCCCTTTCCTGCGGGGCTTAAAGGGTAAGAGAGTTGGTATTGTCATGTTTGACTTCTTTGAGCAGCCATCTAACTTGATTGAGACGTTTCTGAGTTTGCAGAATCCGTAGATATCT
This sequence comes from Scytalidium lignicola, assembly GCA_002812745.2. Lineage (NCBI taxonomy): Eukaryota > Fungi > Ascomycota > Leotiomycetes > Scytalidium > Scytalidium lignicola. Next base: position 68,204 of record NCSJ02000161.1, read on the forward strand.
TGAGATACATCTTCAAGGCTTAGCAGATTCAAGTAATAATTTGCTCCTTACAGTTGAAACCATTATATAACTAAATATATTTACGTTATAGTTAAGCATATAACTTCAAGTAAAACTGTATATAAAAATAGGTTTTGTATTATTCTTCATCTAGCTTGAGTAGAATCAAACATTCAATTCTATTAAATAAAATACAATTAAAAGTAGTAAGATAAGTGAAATGTGATAACATGGATAATAAAAGGCAACATCTTATTGTTGGTTCACCTGTAGCACGTAGTACGGTATGCCTATCCCCTCGGACCCCACTCGCTTAGAGCCCGTCAGGCACAAATTTGTATGGCAAGGATATCAACCAATAAGATCCTTCCATTTTAGCCCTCAAACCACCACCATAAATAATTAAAGAATTATATACTAATTGTAGTGTGATATCGATCGAAACAAGGCCCTTCTTTGCAGAGATTAACTTCACATATTGTACAGCCATAGCTTGAACGTTTCCGTCGAATATTCTGACTAGTTTCACCTAGAATCTTTGCTTTTTTGGACTTGGAAGAATAACTCTGACACTCTCTTTCCCTTCCAAGATACTGCAACTAAGGTTCTGAAGGAGATGAGGAACCTTGAATTTGTACTGAGATTTGCTGTGAATTAAGCCTTTTCCTTTTGCCTTATGACTCCTTTACAGGTTTAAATAAAGCTTTGTACAAGACTTCTCTGAATGTTGCAAGATTTTTAAATCTACTATCACTACCCTTTGAAAGTAGCCAGGAATTAACAAGAACTGTATGGAATAAGAAGTAAAATAAGGCATGCTAACCTCCTCGTCGAATGATACGTAATTTTGGGTTGTAAGATCTTAATCAGTCTTCTAGATTAACCGCATTTATGAGGTAGTTATACATATTAATAATTTGTAAAATTGGTAACTCCTTTGTAAGGTGAATTCCAAAGACTTTTAACGCTGTTCTTGTAAATGTAAATGTAGTAGATAACCTTTTTGAAGTCTGAATAATAGTTTTCTCAGTTAAATTATGTGCAATACTTAACATAAAGACTAAGGCGTTATCTTTCCATGCTATCTGTTAGCATAGTCACATGTAAGCTAGAATCATGTGTAGATTAGGTGCATGTGTAGATAAGATTAGGCTAGTTCTATTGTGGTAGGAGAGGGAAGTACTGTATGGCAATACTCCCCCATATATCTATCGCAGTACGAACCTACTTATAGCTAACAACAATTAACCACTATATCAACACGTATTACCTCCATAGATTGGAGATGTACATTCACCGTAGAGGTGAACCGACACTATCATATTAACTTTGCCATCTACTATAAGAGCTTCAAACTCAGTTCTTCATGGAATTATATCATTTCTCTTATTGTCCTTCTTCTTTTAAACTAACTCTGACTATATACTAGAGTTAAGTCTAGTTGTACTTGTATAGCAAATTTTATAACTTCGAAGGTAATTTGCTAATTTGATGCTTATAAACAAGTTATTTAACTAAAGGATATGTTGATATTCAGAGTCTGGATTTGAAGGCCACTGTACTTTCTATACTAGACATTAAACAGTATAAGTCAGAGGACTTTTGTGAGAACATATTAACTGTTACCTTGAGTTGAAAGTCATGGTTGAAAGGATGCTCTATCCCATCATTGATAATTCTAAGTACCTACTAGTCAAATCTTGTCACATAAGGGCTAATTCCTAAGTCGTCTTATTTTAGATTTTATCTAGCCTCTCTATTCACACTCTATAAACGCGATTCTGTTAGTACAGATGTAAACTCCACATCCCGACATTCGAAGATATTTCCTAGCCAAGCAGCAATCAATGCAACCATTTCCTTCGTACAACTGTGTCCTGTATTTTCCTGGACAAAAAACTTGATATTTTCTTCTTTCTGGCGTGATTCTTTATTTGCACGTCTCTTCTTTAACCATGATGCAGTATATGACGCTGGGACCAAGGGATCTTGCTTTCCATTACACATTAGCAGTGGTACATTCGGCGGAAACTCCTCATAGACTGTCTTGTCTCCATCTCCAATCAACTCTGCAATCGCTCTTGGCCATCGCCTCTTTTGCTGTTTGTTCATTATCTTTTCTAACTTGTCATAGCTTACGCTGCCAAGTTCTGCCACCGTTGTACCTAACGCTAGAGCGTCTATGCCCAAGCGGCTAAGAAGAAGAGATGCTAAGGTCGGGCAGCCAACGACAATAGCAAAACCTTCGAACTGGCCAGGCGCAAGAGAAGCAATGCGGTAAGCCATGTGACCTCCTAGAGAGATGCCTGCCATGATGTTGTGGAAGCCGGTGAATTGGGGCAAGTAGGCGGGAAGATAGTCAAGAACGAGTTTGAAGTCTTGGGCAGAGCCGGATATTACTGCAAGTAGATCGGTGCTATAACAATTGTACATTAGAAATCTTGGCTCGGTGGTATGTTGAGTAACTTCTACAGAACAGGGTATTCTTACGCATGATCCTCGTTGCCGTCTTTCCAAGTAAGGTTGGCCTGGGGGCTAACCTAGAGAGACTTAAAGTCAGACAAACACCATGAACACCATAGCACAATACTTACTATACGATCCCCATGATTTCTCATATCCATAGTGATCGCAATCAGCCCAACCCTCTTCTTTCGTCCATCTGTTCTATATCTATGTAAAACCTCATGTGCGATAGCTTCAGTGACCAGGTACGTTCGAGTACGCATGTGAGCAAGGTACAGCACGGCCACTTCCACATCGGATGTCTGCTTCAGCTCATCGAGCCCATAGATGTAGACTTTTATCCCGCCAATCACAAGCTCGCGTTTACTAGAACGAGGCGTGCTCGCAGAAAGTGAGAATCGGGGTTCCATCTCGGCCGTGTAGAGGACGTTTGCAATATGTGAGTTATTCTGCCAAGTAAATAGACATTGTCTATTAATTATAATGATAAGGTATTACTTGTACCTCTCCGATACGCTCATCTCTATTCGGCAAAATTGTAGATCCTAAGGAGAGCAGGAGATACGTGATTCTCGGCAATTTCATGAACAGAACCGGTACTAAATTATTTACCGAAATAGCGGGATGTAATCGTAATGAGCCGAGCAGCTTACAACACGTAAAGTACCCAGGGTTGTAGTTAAACATAGGGTGGGTGATTTGAGTGCTTTTTGTAAATGCATTATCTGTTTTAATTCTGCCTAAGTACACATACATATCCCTAAAATTTAGCGTCGAGCAGAACAGAAGTCTAATCTGGTGAGATTGTTTATTTCAATGGCCACAGGTTTACCTCCGTATTGTTGGTACATATAATAAATTATCGTCAACAGTTAGGCGACCCGTAAATGCAATTATTTAATCTTAGTGAAGGACGAAAGAACTTAGGGCAGTGACGTGAAATATATTTTCGTTAAAGAAACTCTAACTAATAAGTATAGCCTCTAATATTTGGCGTTCCTGCCTAGTGACTAGTCCATATCCTCCTTCTATTTCATCAAAATATTTCTTCGAGGGTCTCTAAAATGCTGAGTGGATGAGACCGAAAGAAATCTAGAATGATCGGGGTTGCGTTATAATTTGCAACATGATGTCCAACCTCGGTATTATCAGGATTTGGTACTGTGCTCGGCCAATCATGTCCGATATTGGACTCATATATCAGTTCCACCAACCCAGCCTGTAGTCCATGGCCGAAATGATAAGCTACTGCGTCAGTTGCTACCGGTGTAGTTATGTTATTGCTACCCAGCCCATCACGGATAGCCCATTCTTGTATAAAATGTGGAATGCTCGGAAGGCATTCTGATTTTCGTTCGCCTCCATTGTAAGCAATTGTGGTGTCGTTTCCGCCATGGAAAGCAAGGATTGGTATATCCTTCCTGCCCGGAGAACATGGAATTTGAACCGCCGAAGAATCACAAGGTAGCGTATTTATATAGTAAGCACCGGAAACTGGGGCGAATGCTGCTATACGCTTGGAAAGTGTCGAGTCGCATGCAAGAACGTTGCAGAAGCCTGCTCCGTCCGATTTGCCTGTTGCGGTAATTCGGCTAGGATTGATGCAGTATAGCTTTTCAACTTCATTGAGAATATCAGTTGTGAATTGAACGTCATTTATGGTGACTCCAGGAACGCCTTGCCAAGATTTCTTCAATGTGTCAGTTTCTTTCAACTAAATTTCATGATATGGTGACTTATCCATACATTAATTCCTTGAGGATAAACTACTAGATGCTCAGTATTAAATTCAGGGTTGGTCAATTGGTCCAACTTTAACTGATCTTCGGCAGTTCTAGTACCCCCGTGGTATGAAAGGATAATTGACGTTGGAAGGTATGCATTGTAACTCGGTGGGATTGAGATGAGATAGCTTCGCTCAATTCCACTACTTGTAATTGTGACATTGGAGACAGTCCCGATAGCCTGTCCTTTTGGGAGAGACTTTCCACAACCTGCTAAAATGGGAATTGAAATGCCACTAGGTGTTGCGTAGGCTTCAGCGGGCTTCAAGTGTGAAGCGGCGATGTACGCCGCAGCTACGAGTAATTGTATCATTACGACAGATTAAACAAAAACCTCAACTCTTTGATAACACAAATAGAAAGGAGGCACTCGCTACGAATATGAGCTTGGAACTGAAAAAAGCAGAAAGAGCAGAAAGAGTGGAATTCCCGAGCTATTTAAGTTCTAATTCTTTTGGCAATTTCATCGTACCATTTACTAGTTTACAAGTACTAGTATGCATACTGTAAGTTGCGGGAACTTGTGGGAACTACACAATAAAAGTGAGCATCTGACGGCTCCACATTCTAGAAAACAGAAAAAATTTCAATGAAGAAAATCTCCGATTGTATCACGGCCGTCATCTAAACATCTGGAACCCGGTCAAAACCCCATCCATCTCCACATCACCCCGCGAAGTAGGGGGTTCCCATGTCATCAATCGTCTGACTAGTGAGCGACACGAGGGGAAACTCCATTGATGGCCGGCAATATCGGCAAATCAAACATAAGTGCCGTTGGGAGGCAGCTGCTGTGAGGAATTTAGCCGGGAGTAACGGTAGACATTGGTATTACACGTGTAGGTTACAGTACCACTGATTTTGAGAGATTGGTACTTCATAACTTCGTACGGAGTATATCACGGTGTGTTGAAGACAATAATCGTATCCGAAGAAAATGCGGTGATTGCGACCTGCATTCTCAGATGCCAAGCGCTAATGTACCCCACATTGGGGCTGCAATGGCTGTATTCTCTCGCTGGCATTTGGAAGGATGTAAACGGTCTAGGTCTGCTCCACCAGATTGTTTAACATAACAAATCTGGGAAGTGTTTGAAGCTACTTTTGAAGTTTGCTCTGCTCTTTCTTTTCTTTTCTCTGTCTACGCAACCAGAAAGTTTTACATCACAAGATAGCACGGTATTCAAGCGGTCAGAGATACAAATAGAAATAAAGTGGTGATAAGTACTAGCTTCTGCCCTTTTCATAAAGATGCAGGCGTTTGAACTCTCTAAAGTATATTAATAGTATAAACAAGAACTAATTCATCAAGCATCAAAAACTACAATGCTGGAGTGTCGGCAAAGTCGTATCCCGTCAAAGACTGAAATCGTCCGCCTGCAACATCTTGTGATAACTGGCGGATAGCCTTTTCCTCCTCCGTTGATAAGGAAACAGAGAGACTACCTAAATTCTCCTCCAAGCGGTGGACTTTAGTGGTACCGGGAATAGCAAAGATGTCGTCACCCTGTGCCAAAACCCAAGCCAGGGTTAATTGTGCGGTGGTAACACCTTTGACCTTAGCTATATCAGAAATCTTGTCAATAATGGCCAAGTTTTTAGGGAAGTTCTCTTCCTTCAACCAAGGCAGAATACCGCGCTGGTCGCCGGGCTGGGTCACGTTCTCGCGCGTGCGGATTGTGCCAGTAAGAATGCCATTGCCCAGGGGGCTATACGCCACAATGGCAACGCCGAGCTCGCGCGCTGTATCTAGTAGTCGTCTCTGCGGTGACTCAATGTCTATACAGAACGGGCTATACTCCACCTGCACGCAAGTAATAGGATGAACTGCGTATGCACGGCGCAAAGACTCAGCACTGCACTCGCTCAAGCCTAGGTACTTGATCTTGCCGGCGTTTTTGAGTTCAACCATCGCTTCCATTGTTTTCTCAATAGGGGTAACTTTATCCAGACGATGGATATAGTACAAATCGACATATGGTAAACCAAAACGTTTAAGTGATTTCTCAATTGCTTGTCGGCAGTATTCTGGTGTTGAATCAATGCTGAGCCCTTTACTACCATCGCTAGACCTTCTGACGCCGAATTTGGTAGAGAGAAAGATGTCTTTGCGTTTGTCTGGGTTGGCAGCAAACCACTTGCCAAGCAAGTCCTCGGAATCACCGTACTCGTCAGCTAAAGGAGTGTGCTATTAGTCGGGTATAACAGAGATACGGTGTGTTTAGAGGGAGAATGAACATCCTACAAACTTACCAGTGTCCCAAAATGTTTCACCCTTCTTGTGTGCCTCATCCAGGAAAGCTAAGCGTTCATCGTCTGGACGTGGTAGGGCATACACCCCGCTGAGGCTCATGAGACCTATGCCGAGGCGTGGAAGAAGGGGGCCATTCTTGCCCAACTGGCGAACAGGAAGTTTTGACAATGAGGCCATAATTTTTCTTCTTGGTTTGTAAGAACTAGTAAGTAGTTGTCACATAAATAATAAGAGCGCTTTGTCTTGCAAATTGCGGACTTCAACCATCCATATTTATCTATATGAATTTTCGGAGTTTGCGGCGGGCGAGCATTCCATTTCGTACGTAGCCTTCATTTTTGGGCCAGGCTGTCCCAACTTGCCCAAGGCAGTAATTAAGAAGTGATCTCAAGAAGCTAATGACAAGCTGGAATGTATTGTATCGTTAAGCATATCTGTGTTAAACTTTCTTTCCGCCACTTAAATCCGCCGCATTATTTCAACCGCAACCCTCGTTATCTCCACCGCCTATCTCCGTTCCTCTCCATGACATCTCATTAAAACTTGATATTATTTGAGCAGACCTAAATTCACTTAATATTTACTTAAATCATACGAGTGTAGTGAAAAGCAATTTTTGCTTGTCAAATTAACCAAACAACACTGTTAATTTCGGCCGTAATAAATTCTTTCCTTTGTACAAGCCCCTTTCACATGCAATAGAATTCACTAACATTTCCCATCATTTTTATTCGATTTACATATTTGGTCTCTATTGTTTATAGCTTTCCCTCAAATTCTCTATTGCGATAATCAGAATCATGTTATTCATTATCGACGGTTTTAAAACTAGAGAACTTGCAACTAGAACTGTATCGGAAAAGCATCAATTCCTCTTCATCATTGATCACCCGACTACCACTTAGACCATTTCACCCTTTTCTTTTATTTTCGCCTTTAATGCTGCCTTCATGTACCTTATATAGCAAGTAGAGAGTAATAATCTAAATCCACATTAGCCAACCCATCTTCTTCTCCAAAATGATTCACCTTGAATGTGCCAAATTCTGCACTGAGTTGTATATCTGTGCTCACTAGAGTTTAGATAGTGTCAGTTTCAATCTAGGCCTAACCTTGACGAATGTTATAACTACATTTTGCGACGAATTATCTTGTAAACTTGATACCAAATTTAATAGTGAGTTCTCCTATAATATATACAAAAGAGGCTATGAAAAGTCTTGCAGATTATTATACATAAAAGATTGCAATTCGAAATTATCCTCAAGGGTATCTACCATGTTAGCCAGAAAGATCGGTTGCATTGGACCAGTAATGCCATCAGCTAATGAGAGATTGTCATTATGCGAGTTATCTGTATTCATGTTGTTAAGGTAGCTGTATTCAGATGAGTTGGATTGCCCTGTCACAAGATCTGCCATCTGAATTGAGTTTGGATCTAGGCCTGTAAGTCGATGCTCTTTTGGTTCATGGCGCACAATTTGGACAGTTCCAAAATATGGTATCGACCACTCCACACTGTGCTCTTCTTTTCTGGTATTGAAGACCTCCTCTCCGGCACCGTTCCCTTCGATCAATACAAGATAGGTAGCCCCAACTGCTGCATCAGCTTCGATCTCTACAAGTTTTCTGAGCACTTGTATACTAGAACTAATTTGTGCATCTCTACTCAAGCTAGATATCTCCTCCATGTAATCAATCACATCAGTGATAATTCCTAAATCTTGCGGTCGCTGGTGTTCAAGCACATTCGCACGGCCAACGCGGTGGCCGTCAAGGTGAGCTAGAAGGAGTGATGTTGAAGCAGTGACAGCCTTATCGACGAGACCGCGGTATGTAGATGGTACATGTTGGGACATACGAAATATGAGAACCCGAGAAAGCATCTCACGGCTTGCAGACAAGATGGCTAATTGGCTATATGTATAGTCCACCGAATGGCCAATGGATCCAGCTTCTTTGGTCATAGGTTCGAGACGAGACCGCTGTATAAGGTATGGTTGATGGAGCAGGACTAAGAGGTAATAGTGGTGCATTTGTGTCAGGAGCCTGCTGAATTCCTCCATTACCACCGTATCTGTCATGTTGTACAAGCTTGGAAGCCTCCACCAATCCACTGGTACAGATCGTGCCACTTGCTTTAACTCGTTGTTTATGTCATGTGTCTCATTATAATCACTATACCTATTATCTCCGCTGCGATCATATTGGGGATCGGCCTTCATCCGCACATTTCGTGCAATAATACGACCCACAATCATGACTTGAATACGTTCTAGCCTTGCACAAGGTAGCTCCACTGTCAGTAGGTGTTCTTTAGCAAAACTATTATCAGCAACAGTGAATGGAAGGCCAAGCATCAATGAAAGGAAACGATCGGCATAGATGAGGCGGAACCAAAGGAATTCTGCACGATGACCTGCGTTTTCTGCCAGCTGAGGGAAGCCCATCAGCTGGGCAATACCCAGAGCACGGCGAATCACAAGCCATGCAAGCCGCAAATCCCCGGCATTGACGTGACAGGAACTATCAAGCATGAGTGTCTCTAACCCATCCAGGGAGTTAACCAGCATGTCCTGAGAGGTGACATGATGTGCTAGACCGATATAGCGGCTGGCAACATCGCGGGCTGGCTCATTCAAGCATAGTTGTGGATCTTCAGATTGAGTTGTATCTAGCTGGTACAAGCATAAAGCAAGTTGAATGAGCTTTTGAGCAAAAAGAACGGGAGGTGCGTTTGGCGGTGGCAGAGAGGAAACTTGGGCGAGCTGGTCCGTATTGGCCACGGATGAAGTGAGTGTTTTCCAGGGTTGTCGAAGCATTTGGAACGGAGAGCTGAAGAACTTGCCCCGCATTAACATCATGGCAGCGATACCTGGATTCGGAAGGCAGGAGTGGAGGTAAGTACTGAGGAAGTGGCATCTCGACATCACCGAAGGTAGTCGCAGTGTTGGAGGTATTCTAGGTGACGATCCCTGTGAGATCCCACTGCCATCAGAGGCGCTCGTTCCTCGAGAAAGTTTTGGAATATGACTTTGGAGTTCGCGGATGCCCCTTTGCTGGAACAGCTGGCCAATGAGAGTCTCGACATGGACAATACGGTCTTGAACTTCCTCGTAGCCACCGTCCACAGCCCGTGTGTCTGCATACTCCTGACCTATACAGGATAGGCCGCGGTGCTAACAGAAGACACATACAGAGCTAGATGTAGGCTTGAACTCACACCGTCTCTTGCGGTTCTTGCACTCCCAACAGCTGAACGTTCCTTTGCGTAGTCTGCGTCGCGTTACTGCCTGCCTGTTACGGATAACGGGAGCAGAGTCTGGATTCGAATGTGGATTTAATGACATCGCATATTTCTCTCTTCTCCTGGATTCGGTGATATATTTCTCTTAAACGATATGTCTAGATGTGTACATGTTTCCGAGCCTGTTTATATTCCGAATACCTTGCTCATAATTAACATAAAAGCTTCGAACGGATGTTCGGATTTTGTTCACATTCGCAGAATTGGTTGGCGAGCAAGGGTTTTTAATTAGTGTAAGGGATAGAGTGTTATGGAAAGAGCTTTCTCTTCGGTATGATCTACGGTTTTGCAGAACTTCTGGTTGACAGACTTGATCGGACTCACGTTTGGTGGAAACTATAGAAGGCCAGATTCTTTGTGGCGAGGGTGCGATTGGAAGAGAAGAGAGGGGTACGCGAAGAGAGAGCAGTAAAGAGAATGCAGAATTAGATCTCAAATAGAGCCTTCATAATATATATGTATCCTATCTTCTTAATCACTTGCGAGAAAGAAGGTACCTACTATACACGTGTACAAGCACAATTCCCGTCAGAAGTTTACTTAACTCTCCTGAGATCGTATCCGGTACACGTGATCTTCACGTGACAACCAGCAGACACGGGATGACAGACAAATATCTTCCTCAATTTTCACGCACGCATATAAGGTTTCCTTGCCAAAATCTCGTTCTTAATCTCACGTATTGGAACCAGCAGCTCATCTGAATCAGTGTTCAGATCCCAGATCGCAGTATCGGCAATCCGCCGGATCTCAGCTTCTTTCATCAGGCCTGACCGCTGGGACGACAGCCTCAGGCTATGCTGGCGTACCGTCCTCAGTGATCGCATGTGTAAGAGGCAGGATCCAACGAGCATAACCCACGATGTCGCCAGTTTCTGGATTAAGTGCCTTCTGGTAGCGTTTAGTTTTACGGTCGTTTATCAGATTACGCGGGAGGCGCTTGGCAACTTGGGCAATATGATGCTCGAGAGTCTTACGGCGCCATTCCAAAATCCAGTGCGGAACTTGCCAGAAGGCAGGGGATGTTGTTGGCGCTGAGAGCAGGGCCGTCGGCAACGGTGTATTGAGAAATTGTGCAAGTAGCCATTTTGTGCGAGTATACAGGTCGGCCAGCCCCTCTAAGCTACTTATCATGTGACTTCACGCTAAAAAATAAGCGAAAATTTCTCCTTACATAAAGGGGCTGAGTGAGCTAACCGACCTTTTAAANCAATTATAATTTTCATAATAGATTAAAATGGACAATATTTTAATAAATCCAACCAATCATCCATGGAATAATAATTATGATTTAGAAGATATTATTCAATTCGAGGATGAAAGAATTCGAGATGAGAGAAATTTAAGTGATGAATCTGATGTAGACGAGGTAATATATTATTAATATATTAATAATGCATTAAGAATATATTACTAATTTTAATAGCATGAGGTTATTACCATTTCAAGCAAATCTTCAGGCCAAGGAATCAAAGTCAATAAAGTTTTATATACGTCTGAATTACCTGAATATCCAGAAACGAGTGAAAATGGAGTTGCATATGTAGTTAATTTAACTCATATGACAGATACTCAAATTAAAATGATTTGTGGTAATGTAAATAATTTGATTCTTAATATATTTAGAATATATTATTAACATATTAATAGGTTCAATATTGTTACCAGAAGAAAAATAATGGCAAACCTTCTCATTCAAGAATATTGAATAATGCACCTTGCCATAGAACTATTTTTAATTGTACAGGAGTAACACATTGTGAATATCTTGATTCAACTGTACAAAATATGCAAATTACTCAATTGTCTGATCAAAATTGGGAATTGATAACAAGTATTCGAAAGAAATTACTTGAATCTGCAAGAGAAAATGAAGTATGTTCAATTATTGAACAGAATCGAACTAGAAAAAAATATTGTGGTATGTTTTACTTTAATACATTAATAATATATTATTAATGTATTATAGGAATTAATCATATTCAAGGACCAGGCCATTTAATTCATCGTTCTTGTAAAGTTCGATTTCAATTATTTCAACCTAATAATATAAAGGATTATCCTTATATTATTTGGACTTCACATGGTATACATACACATCCACCACCACCATCATCAAAAACTCCAAAAGCACTCATTAATAGTATTATATCTATCATACAACAAATCAATGATTCATCATTAACAACTGGTAATGTATTTATAATGTCTTAATAATATATTACTAATATATTATAGCTGGATTACTCAAAAATCCTTTATTATTAGACTTTTGTTCTCAATTTAATGGTTATACATTAAGTGATGTTTATAAAAGTCTTGCAAATACAGATAAAATCGGTTTGATTTTAAAAAAGCAACAACTTTTAAGTTATCCATATGGTGTTACGGGTTTTACCGCAACACGCTAATTGGTGTAGGCCTGAGGCTCGGTACAGATATGTTGTACAAGAGAACCTAACAATTAGGCAGTCACGTGACGAGGACCTGGGACCTGGGGGGTCCAGGGTCCATCGGTTTGGGACCCAGGGACCTGGGGGTCCAGGGGTCCAACTGTATTTCATTATCTATATAAGCACGCCGTAGGAACATGAGAGTAGACTCCTCGTGTTCAACCTAAATACACTACTAGATCCTACCTTTGACTTAGTTGCCTGCTTGTGTGTCACACGTTTCCGTTGTCCCTGAACATCTACCTTACCCTTGGCTATCCAGTGACCTGGATGGCGTAGTTTTGTAATATATGGTCAACAAGTTGAAGCTGTTAAATATGAGATGCGATTAAATCATCAAGATGAAAGAACTTCAGTAAGTAATTTATAATATATTGTTAATACATTGTTAATATATTACTAATACATTATGTAGTATATTCAACATATTCATGTTGATCCTCATAATGTAATGATAATATGTTGTTATCAAGAGGCTGTTAAAATTTTGATAACACGTGAAAGTTTTGAAGTGGATATGACTTTCAAAAGAACTCAAAGAAGTGATATAAATGAAGTGGTTTTTGCAGCATATATTCCAGAATTATCAAAAGGTAAGTAAAATACTTCATAATATATTATTAATATGTTGCTAATGTATTAACAATATATTAGTGATGACATTTGTTCGTGTTTTTGTCAATTCTCAATCTGTAGACATGTATGAAATATTATTTCAAAAGGTCTTTGAAATTATAAGCAAACTATCAAGTCAATTGATATATTGGCAACATATCCATAATAATGGATTTGGTTGTATTGTTATGGACATGGATTCAGCTCAAATGTCTGGTAAGTAATATTCTTAATATATTATTAATGTATTAAGAATGTATTAAACATGTATTAATAGGTTTCGGACGATATCTTGCAAGTTTAGATCCTGAACAACATCCTTGGCAATGGCATGTTCAAAGTGCCATTATTTATTGTACAATTCATTTTCAACGAGGAATTATTCAAGCTACAAGAACTCATTTATCAAGAGTTTCTCAACAACAAGATATGAAGCAGTTATTATATGCTCAAAGTAAAGAAGAATATATGCATTTATGTGATTTATTTATAAGTAAGTATTCTTAATACATTGTTAATATATTATTAATACATTTAGATTCACCAACTTCAACTGAACAAGTTCGAAATTGGGCTAGACATAAAAAGCAACCATGTATTGCTTCAGGATTAAATCAGCATTGTTCTCAAATGAATCATGATTTATTTGAACGAACTCGACAACATACTAATGCTGTTGAACAAACATTATAAAACAATGTCTTTTGGAAAGCGATTACCTTTGTTGAAATCAATATTATAGTAAGTAATATATTGACAATACATTATTAATATATTAATAATACATTATAGTGGACAAACTATTGATAAAATAGATATTGATCAATATAATAATAAAGTTGATCGTAGCATACATCATTCATGGAGTACTTCAGCAGAACAAAGATATAGTAAGAGAGTTTTCATAATACATTACTAATACATTAGCAATATATTAATAATATATTATAGGAACTAAACGAAGAAAACGTCAAGAACAATCAAATGAAGATGATTTATTATCTACTGATATAGATATTAATGAAATTGAAATATTATCACAAGCATCTTCTTCTGGTTATTCTCGAAGTTCTACACGGTCAAGGTCTAGAGGTTTACCTAGAAGATCAAGGTAATAATGCATTCTTAATATATTAGCAATACATTACTAATATTACTAAGATCAAGACAACATTCTCTTCATCAAAGCTTAATGCAAGCTTCTGATGAAATTGATATTCAAGAAAGACGAATTAAATTAAGGCGTTTAGAACTTGAGAATAAAGAAAAGGAATTAAGTGTTAGGGAAAAGGAGTTAGAATTGTCACAACGAGAACTTGAATTAATAAAGAAACGAAGAGAGTTGAATATTAATTAATATACAACTATAATATATTGATAATGTATTATCAATGTATTAAACAACTACTGTTGAAGTTGTTGAGCAATCATATCCTGATATTCATCATCATCCATAAAAGAATAAGGAATTCTTTTCTGTCTTCCAATCTCTTCTTCTTCTTCAGATTCATCATCTCTATGAACTGATATCTATTCATCACTAACTTCAGATTCTGGTTCTGAATCATCAGTAAAATCATCCCAAACATCACATTTTCCTTTTTCTCCAGGACATCCTATAATATATTGTTAATGTATTGTTAATATGTTATAAATATATTACTTACTTGCTTTATTATTTTTGCAGCTGTTGCATTTTTCAGCCTTTCCCCAAACTCGTTTCATAGCAGCTTTGTTAAGCTATAATATATTGTTAATATATTAATAATATATTGAATATAATACTTACTGTTCCATCCTTCTTTCTTGGGACAGAAGGACGTTTGGCATGAGTGCGAGTATGAGTAGGAGTATTTTTGATGGGTGTTGACATAGTTGTTTCTTGAATAATAGAATACAGGTCTTCCTCACCATTGTTTTCATCTTGTAATGCATTATGAATTGCCATGATAGAACGATAAAATTCTATAATATATTAGTAATGTATTAACAATACATTAAGAACATATTATACAAATCACTTACTGACTGTGTTCCGGTATTCCTGTTTGCTGATCGTGCCTTTTCTAACCTCCGCAATGGTGACTTGATGTTTCTGAACATGGACACGCAAATTTCCAGTGTGTGAAAAACGAGTCTGTAATATATTAACAATATATTATGATGTTACGGATCTTACCTTCACGGCCTGATAGGTCAGGAAATAACCTATGAAGTGTTAGTGAATCAGCGGGGGTTGAGTCACGTGACAAGTCTTGGCGCATAGGGGCGTATAGGGACGTATGGCTATACGGGTCTATACTGGTCTATACGGGTGGGGTTATTGTATATCTATATAAGAACACGCTCTCTAAGCTTTGGTTAGGGACCTCGTGTTCAACCTAAGTTACAACTCTACAATATACTTTACTATTCATAACACTTCAGTCAGCTTGTTCCTACAGATAAACCTACAGAGTGACCAAGCCTACATCACGTGTCGGTGATTAGGGGTTCTGTAACATATGAATATATTCTGAAGTGAACCTTACATTTGTTTCACACATTTCTCCGTCATCCTGCATTCGGCAAAAAAGCTCTCCAGCTGCAATATTTATATGGCCATGCTCCTAATTGAATTGCAATATATTAGTAATTGATTATATATATAAAGCTGAACATCCAACACTTACATCTACTTCAAAAGGTTGAATGCCATCAGGACGCGTCGTTAGCTGTGCATACTGCTGATAGTATTCCTGATATTATTAGTATATATTATCAATATATTGGTAATATACTAACATTGGAAGCCAAAGAAGGCATTTTGACAGTAGTTTCGATTAATTTAGTGTAGTTGTGATGTAGTTGTGGTATGGTTGTGGTGTTGTTGGTGGAAGAATTAGAAGGGGCTGTGTGAGAAAATTAAGGGCTGGCCGACCTTTAGAAGGCCCTTTGATAAGATACTCTTAAAGGTCAACCTACTTTGTCTAGAAAAAAAGTTGATCGATTGAATAATAGTCATGTTTAATGGAGAAATGGAGAAACACTCTTAAGAATTGTAGTTTTAAGGCGTTGAGAGGCATTCTTTACTCGAATTGCTACATTACTATTGCCATTTGGCCTATATTCACGGTTTGACTCGAACAAATAGTTATAATTAAATATCAATTATATAAGATAACATAAGCACCTAAATAGTTATCCTAATCGTCAATTCTCTAGAAGATTAAAAGGATCGTCTAACCTGAACGCCTTGTTAATTATTTCCCCCATATGTAACGGCAAACTTTTGTTAGCTTTCGTTATTCAATCATCTACAGCCCGTCCCATTAATATCTCCACCATCAAGAACACAAAATATATACCTAACATGAGCCAACCCATCCATCTCTTGCCACCAACCCACACGATCGCCAATAGCGCAACACAACTACCTATCAAAACCCCTAATTCCCACCATTTAACTGCCTCGACGCCTTCCGTTTCATTAAGATTCCCAGCAAAGAAAAANGAACCCCGCGCATAAGGTGACAAGGAAAATATTGCTGCCAGCTGTGTTGGCGACCATGATACCAGGCTGATGTGCCCGGGCAGAAAATACGGCAAGAAGTTTCTCGGGGAGAGTAGTAGCGAGGGAGAGAAGGGTCAGACCGACGGTTGTTGAGGAAACGTTGAATTGGGCAGAGAGAGTGGATAGAGAATGGGAGAGGATGTATGCGGAGAGAGATAGGGCCAGAAAGCCGAATGTGAGCTGCGCGAGATGGTAGAAAGTGGAACGGGGAGCCTTTTTCTTCTTCTGCAATAGCAGGGGCTCGAATCCAGGCTGCAATGTTCTGCTGTGGTGGAATTTGGATTGGGACTTGGGGCGGAAGTTATCCTCAGGGGATTGAGGGCTCGATAGATGATCATCCTGGCTCGTTAGCGTGACGCTGCTGGCCGTGTCGTCGAAGCCATCTGGTGGGGCAAGAGAAGAGTGCTGCTGCTGCCTCTTCAGCTTCTCGAGCTTGAGTCCGGCTTCTTCATCCCCAATGTCGTTGTCATTATCCGAATCCGAGTCACCATCCGAATCGCTATCTGAATCCGAATCACTGTCCTCCGGCGCGGTCACCAACCCTCGATAGATCAGCCATGCGATGCTCGCGACGTAGAGCACGAATGCAAGGACGAGCAACACGCCTCCAAATTTGCCCAGCGTCTCACTTGCCAGCAGAATCACAACGAAAAGCAGGGTTACTGCAAGTGCAACTGCGGTGTATATCTTGGAGCTGCGGTCGAAGTAGACGGTCGAAGCTGGGGAGAAGATCAGGCCGAGGGAGAAAGCACCAAGGGTATTCGAGATGGAGGAGCCGATGATGTTGCCTAGGGCGAGGGCAGATTGGTCCTGGGAGAGGGCAGCAGCTATCACAAAGAGCTGATCAAACATTGGGGATTAGCACGAATTTTTTTATCGAGAATATCCACCATTTGCTGGCTATTTTGAGAGGGGTAGAGAACGTTGGAAGAGGAATCCAGGGACAAGGAATACAGAAAATGAAGCATACCTCCTCCCATTCCGCACCCGCCGTGAGCAGGGCTACAAGCGTAGGCGGAACATTGAGTTTGCTGGCGACCTTCTCAGTATGATCCACGAACTTATCGGCACCAAACTCGAGGATGAAGAGACCGGCTATGAAGGCGGCGATGTTGTAAGTGATGGTATCATAGTCAGCCATTACGGTTGCCGGGAGAAGGCTGGCGCAATGGAGCAGACTTGATGAAGGGGGAAAGCAAAGGAAGGGGATGAAGTGAAGACACACGAGATACGCAAACGCCGTCGGGGAGGCTTCGGATGGAAGGGCTGGATCGGATGTGGTCTAGTGGCAGGGCACGTGGCGACTCCTAAATCCCAAGAAACTAAGTCTAGTGGGGCAATGGCGGATTGGCCAATCCTGGCGGTCGATAATTACCGAATGCAGGAACGGGGTTAGCTATTGGAGTGTGTTACCGTAATGAGCCATTATCCCCGTAAAATTGGTCGTATTTTGCTCGTTACCTTCAGCTAAACGAACAGCTTATTAAGCAGCTCGTCGGCTCACTTTGATCTTAATAATTCGTCCAAAAACGTACAGACGTCTCCTTGCGTGGGAATTGATCTGTGAGAGGAAGGTGAATGGCTGCAAGGGCAAAAGGCATGAATCAAACCTGGCTAATGCATTCCTCCCTCTTACAACGCCTGATGGCCGTCTTCTTCTCCTCGCACGGCCAACGGGAGAAACCGTGGAGTAGTAGTGATTAATAGGTAGTGGTGGTGATCTGGCAGTACTTTCGTGGTAACTCATTATTCAGTGGTAAAGAGCGAGAGGAGGAGGAGGTGGTGGTGGTACTGGTAGTTGAGTACTTTGTGGTCTAGGTTTGCTTAGAAGGAGGTTTCTTTTTCAAAATGTACTGTACGGCACAGCGGTAAAGTATATCAATTATTCAGGGGCTCTCCTCGCTCTCCACTCTTGACTCCTTTTCATCACTCTCGAGCCTCTTTCCGACGACTGCTGTACCGTATTTCAGCCCCACTGATACGACCTAAAAGAAATCTCTCCTTTTCTATAAGAAGGAAATTAATTCAATAGAGCCCGCCCTAGTGGCGCTTTCTTTAGCTTTCTGGCCACTCACTCATGCACCAACCACTGCATTTCCCCTGTGGCGTCCTATCATTGGTAGGACTTTGCCGTAACATGTCTTCTTTGCCAAGCGCCAGGGGTTACGTGAATACAGTACAGTAATAAAAGTCGGACATTAGCACGATTAGATACCACCTGAAAGAACTGGTTTAGATACTTGAAGGTTCCAGAATTTCGGTAACAATATAACGTTATAGTTTACCTCAAATCGAAGACTCGATTTCTTTTAGATCACTGCACAAAAACTTTAACTTTTCTTTCATATGGGAAGAGTATAAACGTAGTTTTATCATGTAATAATTATTCAGCCTATATTACACACACTTATAACCTCTCTTTGAAGAATTTGGACATAATATTATACGCATCCCGCGCTCTCTGGGCAAGCCGTGGATCATCCCAATTCGATCGAGCCGATGCAAATCCATGGTGAACATCGTGCTACTGTATGTTAATTACGGTTGAGAACGTCACCCAATAATTACTTACAAAGTTCTCTCGATAACATTTGTCTGCAAATGGTTTCTTTTGTATCCTCGCCCAAAATTCGTCCATCACGACTTTGTCTTCGCCGTCGCTGGGCAATAGCGCAAGAGGAACCGAAATGTTATCCGCATCTTCCGGTTGGAAGAAGGACGGATGCGTGCACACTACTGCCTTAAAAAGTTCGAGATGAGCACCTTGAGCGATTTTCTTAGCACCGAAGCAGAGTCCATACGCCTTGATCTTGTCAGCTAGTTACGGCATACTGTATCATATATTGCTTACGCCAAGGGATGTTTTGCCCTCTGATTTGAGATATTTGACGACCTCTAACAGATCAGGTCTAACCAAATCCCAAGATCCGCGCTCCTGGATCCGCGCGTTCAAGAATGGCCTGCCTTCCCGGGGCGGTATGTTGTCAACGTCCCAACTCCACCCTCGGAAGAAATCTGGTACGACAACTTGATATCCACATTCTTTTGCGAGGTAGTCAGCGCCCTGTAGGGTATTGCTGTGCATGCCAAAGATATCTGGATGGTGTTAGCTGAGACTCGTGAGATTTTACGCAGGAATTTTATCCAGACATACCATAAAGGCCAATGATTGCATGAGTCCCATCAGAAGGACCGGTTAGATAGACCTCAATGGGAGTTTTCCCCTCCACATCGAGAGTAATCCGCTTGCCAATAGGAGTGTAATTGGATTTGAATGGCGGGATATCGCAGCATTGGTCAGGAAGGCTTCCCATCTTGCTTAACTTGGCTAGAGAGGTGATGTTAGATAGAAAAAAAGAAAGAGGTCAACTGTCGAAAAGCAGCTCTTAATATCTAGTCTATACCAGCTTTTGAATATCCCAGAAGAGAGGGCCGAGGTCTTCAATTTTAGATATAGCGACAGGAGATGTGGCCAATCAGCAAGCGGTAGCATGCTTCCGGCCAATGCCCCTCCTGAAGCATGCTTCCTCTCCGTCAACATAGAGGTTTGCAGCAATATTCTTCATGTCAGGAATTATCTCGAATGCATCTATCCGAGTATGAGTGAGGCTAGATATGATAACTGTGCCGCGGCTTGCGACGGAGATATAACGGCAATTGTCTTTAAAGATCGAGTATTTAACCATCGCTTGGCAAATCTTCAACATTACGTTTGCAGTTTGGAAAATATCGACATACGTACAACTCTAAAGACTCTTCAAAACATCTAGCAAAAATGGTATGCTTAGTTTTAAACGTATGGGTAGTTTGCTGACTTGAAGTTAGCATATTCTCGTTATCGGATGTGGCCTGGCTGGTCTTACAGTGTCCATTGCACTGGCTAAGGCGGGGCACACTGTTGAAGTGATCGAGAGCGCGGCAGCAATATCATACATTGGCGCTGGTATCCAAGTCTCCCCGAACTCCTCTCGAATTCTGCGAAAGCTCGGTGTCGACAAGTATATCGAAAAATACTGCACTGAGCCAGTCGACCTTAAGATGATGCGCTGGCAGAATGGTCAGGTCTTGGTGGAGTGTCCGCTCAAAGAACCTGCCCACAACGAGTACATGTCACCATACTGGTGAGTGCATTTCGAGGATCTATTTAGCAATATCTTATAAGAATAGGCACATCCACCGCGCTGATCTGCACCGAGGTTTGGTTGAAGCCGCCACGGCCTTGGGTTGCAAAATACATCTGGATAGCAGGGTCGTAAAGATTGATCCTTCCGTGCCATCACTTACCACCAAGAACGGTGACGTCCTCACTGCCGACTTGATTGTTGCGTCAGATGGTAAGTTTATTGAGAGAGATATTGACCATTCTAACGATTCCAGGTCTTCACTCTATGGCACGTGAAGTGGTTATGGGAAAGCCCGGTCCTCCAGTCCCCACTGGACAGATGGTCTACCGAGTAACTCTTCCGGTGACAAAGCTCAAAGGGATCCCTGAGCTCGAGGATTTAATCACTATCCCACGAAACAACCACTGGATTGGACCTAATGCAACCATTCTTTCTTATCTTCTTGAAGGGGTCGACGAGACGTTGATAAACTTTGTCTTCACGTATGCAATGAACCAGTTGTATTTTTGGACATAAATGCTAATAGATTTTAGCTGCGACGTCAACATGCCCGACGGAGTCAACCAGAAAATCGGAAACAACCATGAAGTTAGCGCTAGCTTTAAAGACTGGGATCCAAGGTTTGAAACCCATATTTATCTTTAGTCATCAAACTAATCGCTCGTAGAATCGGTCAGATGCTGGAGTACGTCGACGAAGTTCTGGAATGGAGAGTTAGTTGAACCCCCATTACCCTCCGCTTGCTGTACTGACACATACTCTAGCTCTACACCCACGAAGAGCTCCCGAGCTGGGTGCACCCTTCCCAGAAGCTCTGCCTCATCGGCGACGCTGCTCATGCCATGACACCCTACCTCGCCCAGGGAGCGGCCATGGGCATTGAAGACTCCGCTATCCTCGGAGGTCTGCTAGAGAAATACCCCACGAAGGAAACCCTTCCCAAGGCCCTCCAGGCATACGAGCAGCTCCGCATCAAACGCTCGGCCAAGGTTGCCACAGCGTCCATCGGATCGAGATACTTCACGCAGATGCCCGATGGAGAGAAGCAAGCCCAGCGGGATGAATATCTCCTGTCTCACCCGGGCATCTGGAAAGGCCACATAAACATTCGCAGCCAGAAGGAGTTCCTAGATGAGTTGTTCGGCTATGATGCTTTCGCGGAACTGGACAAGTACGTTGCGGAGCTAGAAAGCAAGAAGCAGGATAGTGTTGGTGGTGCTGGGATTGGAAACTCGATTTTGGAGCAGGTTAGCTTGAAAGCATAATTGCGGGTGTTTGTAATACGGTTTTTCTCTCTTGTATATAAACGCATTGAATTTGTACACGAATCAAGCTCATCGTTGGATGTGTTCCCGGCCATCCGCCAACTCATGACCGTTGGCCAACTACCTAGACCATGCACAAACTGGCGATGAAACTTAGCAGCTTAGCTATCTAAATACTCTACCAAATCACTAATCCTGTATGTAATCGTCAGCTTCTTGCTTACTTGGTTTTCATTTATTTGCATTCTCTCGTAGTTGGTGAAAGTAATGGTGGTCGATTTAAATTTTTACATGTGAAATATACGCATCTTTTGTATCTTAACTATGGTTCTAGACCCACACAGTGCGTCTCTCTCGTCTACATGCTCTAAATTACATGTGATGATAGCGGTTCAACATCTATCTTTCTGAGCCAATAATCTCCTTTCATTGGGTTAGCTATTGCATAAAAGCGCCTTCTACTTAATGAGCCAATGATAAATAGTAGTCGTATCATAAGCAAATAGACAAACACTGTATGGTACAACCGGAAGGTTTGTATTCATGGAACTCAGGCTTAATGAGGATCTTACACTTTAAGGCACATTATAAAGGCCTTTTGTTATTTTGCTCGATTTTGCGGTAAATCTCAGTGAGCCGGTAGACCAGGAATTACGTTATTAAGAGGTTGGCTAATTTAGGTAATGAAAAACCAATAATAGTCACTTTCCCAGACGGACATCCTAAAGCGATTGTTGACCTTGATGATGAAATATTAGAGTTGAAAAACCGGTATCCTGCTGGCAACCAGAGTAAGTTGTGTATATTCCATGTAACCCATGAGTCACTAATGTTGAACAGGTTAGTTACGCCGATCGTAATAAGTTCCCATAGAATATTGTAAATTGACTACTGAATTAACTACTGTACAGTGGGTAAGTATGGCCATATATATACTCCTATAGGCTAGTGGGAGCCGGACTCGAATATTAGCTATATCGCAAATATGGTCTGTACAGCTGAATTTACACCCCTGCATAGCCGAACCATATTCAACACTCCCCTTACTCACCACTGTACGGCTTTGAAATCGAAGTGAAATAACCATTCTTGTGAACCAATCCTTTGGTGTTGTAGTTGATACAGCACCTCCATATTTGGACTTGTTACAAAGCCTGTAATCCTATTCAAGCCATCAAACCTTGAATGCAATTCTTCAACTTTTGGAGGGACAGTGGTTTAGTCAGTATATTGGCCACCATCTCCTCTGTGGGACAGTATTCTACAGTAGTTTTCTTGCCTGCAATAAGTTCCCTGATATAGTGGTAGCGTATATCAATATGCTTTGAACGGCTGTAAGATACAAGATCTTGGGCCAGTGCTTTGTTGAAGTCCATGAGACAGCTCCACCATATAATATATATATGTGGCCAGTAGTAGAGCGTCGGTCTACTATATCTCCAGCATAGTCAGCATCACAATAGCCTTGTAATTTAGGTCCCTGAGGCTTAGGGCCAAATATTAGGGCATATCCACTAGTTCCCGTCAGATATCTCATGACATTTAGAGCACTGTTCCAATGCCTGACTTTGGGATTGCTACACTATTGCTGTAACTGGCCGACCACAAAAGCAATATTAAAGCAATATTAAAGCAATATTAAAGCGCGTTCCTTTGGCTATCTAGCTTAATTGGCCTATGGCTTCTTGATATAAAGCTTGATCAGCCTTCATCTCCTTGTCTGAACCTTTATTTAGCGTGTTGCGGTCAGAAACAGGTTGGATTCTTGCAACCTGAACTTTGTAATCATTCGGTCAATATAGTGGCTCTGGTCGATCCGCAAAGTGCGATTAGGTCTGTCTTTGGTAATCTGGAGGCCTAATATGAGCTGGCCCCATATCCTTGATATCCCATTTGGCTGCTATACCATTAATGGTCTTTTGTACAGCCTGTAAATCCTTTCCCATAACTACCATATCGTCCACATATAGGCCTATAATCAGTTATCTGTCAGTATTCACAAATATACTCGGATCACTGTAGCAAGGCCTAAAACCAAGGGTTTCCAGGCCGATAGAGACCTCGATATACCACTCCCTCTGAATGTGTTAGACCATAAAGTGGTTTTCTCAGCAATAAAACCTTGCCTCCTGGGACTTTCAGGCGGATAGGAGCTCTCATATATATGGTAGCATGTAGTTTAGCCCTTGGATATGCACTAACAACGTCAATTTTTCGCATTTCCAGGTCCTCTTTAGCTCCAATGGCTAATGGTGTTTTCAGTGATTCTGGCCTAATAGTAGGGCTGAAGATTTCCAAGTAGTCGTCCCCTAGGCTTTGGCTATAGCCTTGAGCTACTGACCTGCCCTTCCTTCGCTCAATTTGGCCAGTAGGTGTGAATTTGATGGTAAACACCCATTTGGAACCTACAAGGTTGCATCCTTTTGGTAGGTCAGCATACCCCCAGGTTCCCAGGGCCTGTAGCATATCAAGCTCTTTTTGTATGGCTTCCCTCCATAAAGGGTCAGCTAAAGCCTCCTCCTCGGTTTTGGGTATGTAGAACTGGTGGCTTTCCTGAGCTCTGAAAGCTTTTTCAGCTATGGGGGTTGTAGAGTAGTAATAAGCCCAATTTGCGTACTCCCCATTCCCGGTATCTACCATAATTGTGCTCCCAATTAGCTCGCTTTCAGCATCGCTCTCTGGCTCAGAATTAGGCTCTGAGAGCTCCTCTGGCTCCCCTGAATCAAAGGTAGGTTCTGGAGGTTCTGGAGCTATTTTTCTTTCAGGCACATCCTCCTCTATAGATTCAGTAGCTTCAGGAGCTAGCTCTAAGGCCTCCGCTGGCTCCATAGGGTCAAAAACAGTTATTTCTTCTCCCATTACAGGTTCTTGCCAATCAAACTGTAGTCTTTAGCCTTCCCTAAAAGTAGGTGCTGTAGCATTCAGGACTTTACCTCTATAAGGGTTATAAAGCTTGTAGTGCTTGGTAGAAGGTAGGTGTTAGAGGTGGCGATAGGCCCACCACACCCAGAGACAGTAGAATGGAGTTAATTAGCTATCCTACAAGAGAACTACAGTACAATTTAAGGAGTAGACAGTATTCCGGGATTTCCCTAGGCCTACGTTGAGTAACCTCGGTATGATTACAGTGTAATTTCCGGTACGGAGTGTTGAATCCCGTAGCAATTAGTAGGATTACGTAAGATTCTAGCACAACCACCTAGCTCACCCTCTAACACACCCCCAACTCCAAGCCAAACTCTGGCTCCGTAACAATGCTATAACGAACCATTTCATTTTCAGTGAAAACTGAGCCGCCAATTCGAGCTGAATTCATGTAACCCGATTGATTTTGTATGGAATCATCTATTTCTCTTGCTCACTTGTTCCTGAGATACCGTCTTCGTGGGGGAAACGTTCGCGGGCTGCCATTACATCCGTAACCTAAACCGGAACAAAAACCACTCGATCATGAAGCTTCTCATTCCACACTACCTCTGCCTGGTTCAAGGGCAGCATATTCAGTTTCTGAGGCGGAAGCTTTTTCATCCCCTTCAGCAGTTCCGGCAACTCTTCCCGCAGCTCCTCGATGCTCCAGCTCCCCACGCCAGCTCCGGTCATGGTAAGGTTTTTGGACCGGAGCGCACTTGACGGCAGACAGATGTCTTTGCCTGCCAGATCCCCGATCTGGATAAATTGGATGAGCTTCGATGACTTCAGGTTTTTGAGCAGAAAAGCCGCGGGTGGGCCGTAGAGGTAGTCGAGCACAATATCGACTTCGCCCAAGGATGAGAAATCCGTTTCCGTCACGGGATCACGCAAGCAGATGGTCTGGTCGAGGTCGAGGCTGGCGAGGGTTTGCTCGTTTCGAGAGCATCCAACGACCCTCCCGGCGCCCAGAGCGCGAGCGATGGAGATCCCCAGGGTGCCGGACATGGTCG